>CM035166.1:96240814-96395502 GCA_020205615.1 Panax quinquefolius
GATGCCAAAATATAATAAATGCCAAGCGGATAGCAGACGATCGAGGATGGCCAAAAGGCAAAATGGGAGAGGGTTGTTAAACCAGACGGAAAGGTGGTGTTTTGATTGTGACGGTGCAAGGGGGAAGAGCCCAAGGAAGCGTGCAAACCCAATGGCTTAGGAGATGTCCCCCACTCCACCAATAATGAAGAAGGAGAAGTTGTACAGCAGAAGGTAGAACCAGCTCCAGAATGCTTCAAGGATAGTCCTAAACCTCAACAAAATGAATTAGAGGAAGTTGATTTGGCAACAGAGGGAGGAATGCTAAGACCAACTTATGTCAACAAGGAGTTGGATGCTAACTAGAAGGAGGAGCTTGTACAATTATTGCGAGAGTATAGGGATGTCTTTGCTTGGAATTATGACGAGATGCCCGAAATTGACAAAGATCTTGTAGAGCATAACCTAAATATAATCCCGGGAATGAAGCCAGTTGTGATGCCCCCAAAATAGGTATACAACACCCATTTTGAGTCGTCAATAACATGGTACAGAAACAGCTATAACTTTATTAATACAACATAAAAACTGTGAGTTTAAATACAAATATTGCCATCTAGACAATATTCATACCCAAATAAGTCCTCATTACAATTATTGATACATTATTTTACAAAAATGTTGAGGACTACTAAAACAACTTTCTAGAACCTTCATTCCATACCCCGACTAGCACTCGCTACATTCTCGCCTCCTGAGAAGAAAAATGGAACAAAAAGGAAAAGGGTGAGCTCAACTAGCCCAGTAAAGAACATTATGACTAAGATAACATAGAACAAATTATCATTAGTCCTCAACAAGAAAAAATCTAATAGAATACAATAGACAACCAGTTTTAAATCAATATTCACAGCGGAAATAATAATTCATTAGAAGAGTTAAGTAGAGAATGCAATCTACTATCTTCTATATATGAATTTAAAAGTTCATCATCGATATTTTATCCTGTAACATCAATCAATATATATACGAATTAAATATTCATCTTTTACTTTCTGAGCCAAAGATATTCATCGATTAATCATGTTCATCTAAACACACATTCATCTTTACTCTACGGGCCAAAGATATTCATCGAAAATCATTCATATTTGCACTACATGCCAAAGATATTCAATAATATCATCATTTAGGGTGAGGATGATGAAAAATATTTTAAAGAAAAGCGAATCCGAAGAAACAAAAGAATAAATATTAAGAATTAAGTATTTCGATTATTCCATGTCCAAAAATACCTCATAAAAAATCATAGTGGAGTAAAATTCAAGAATGATCAAAATATGGATACAATCAAAGCTAGTATCCATAATAGATATTTTGGACGAAAAACAAAAA
Organism: Panax quinquefolius; assembly: GCA_020205615.1. Taxonomy (NCBI): domain Eukaryota; kingdom Viridiplantae; phylum Streptophyta; class Magnoliopsida; order Apiales; family Araliaceae; genus Panax; species Panax quinquefolius. The sequence continues at coordinate 96,242,189 of CM035166.1, forward strand.
TTTAATTTTTTTGTGAATATTGCCGTATTCGTGAGTAGTGTCGTATACGCGAATAGTAACCCCGAAACAAAAAGCTCCAAATTTGATAAAAAGTTCAAACTAATATTTCGGCATAATGATATTGAAAAAAATAATATCATTTAAGAAGAAAATAACATCCCTTACATCGAAAGAATAGTACTTCTGGCTGGAATACTGAATATAGTGGTGAAGGAAACTTGCACCGTATAACAACACTCAAAGTATCAAAATACTCACAAGAATACACTCAATATATCAAGAGAGAAAGAGAGAGAAGATTTTAGTTTCTGGTGTTATTTTTAATTCTAACCTAAGCACCCTATTTATAGGAAAATGCTTAGAACACCAAAGCAGAAAATTTAATAAAATAATTTTATTTATTAAACATTCAAGCCCACCACCCAAGAATCTGAATTCAGCTCATTTACCACACTTGTGGGATTGCAAAAATGTTTTTCTTGAATAAAACAATTAAAACTTTTAAAAATCAATTATTTCAGAACTTCAGAACTTCAATAATTCATAACAAATAGCCCTTTTGTCAGATAAATTCGAACCTTATGTCTTTTCCATAGGAAATTCCATTATCTACAACTTTGCAGAAGAAAGTTTTTCCAAATTCCAAATAAAAATTGACCAAAATCCATAAGCTAGATTTTATTTACAGCTATAATCAAATTTCGAACAAGAAATGGGGTCCATTAAACACACAAAAACATGTTTTTAACATTTATTGTAACAAAAATACTCTTCCTCCTCGTATACTCATATATCCCACATTCATTGTAAAAATATCACCATTATTATATTATTAAAATATAATAATATATTTAAATGAATTATTTTATCAGAAAAAGATAAAATATTAATTTTCAACAATTGTCACATTAATTTTTTTTTCCATCTATATCCACATAAAATGAATATTTTTCTCATCATATAAATCAATAATTAATTATTCACAAATAATATTACGAAATCACAATCTTCATCGACCAGGTAGTTCTCAGGAAGAGAGAGCTTTCGAATAAGGATTTCTCATTCTTGATGCGCGAATTAGGTGACCAAACCTCTCCTTAGATAGAAATTTTCTAGACATTGCCAATAATATTATCTAATAATATTATTCAGTTAATATTAATTATTACTCCGATAATGGAAAATACTGTATAGTGATAATTATTGAAACAACAGTAATATAAAATATCAACGTAACAATTATTGAATCAATAAAATAAAATATTGAGCAAGAATTCTTTAACAATTATTGAGTAGTGCCTTCACGTAAGAATCAATAATTGGTGCAATCTGCAGGTAATACTCTTGTGTTTTAACCAAAGTAGTAGACACTGCAAGCAAGGCGGTAGATAAGCCAGACCAAAAGGCCCGGTTTTGGTGGGTGAAATGGCCACCTGTTCTTGAATGGTAGGCTTCCGGCGACCATGGGCTTCGGCCATTAATTTTTTTTTTTTGCAAACTCTTTGTTACACCAAAAATAATAATAATAATAAATATTAAAAATAATAAAATAATTAATAATAAAGTTAGCCACTTAACCTCCTCTTTTTCCATTTCTTCCCAGAAATTCATTGATATTCCATGTGTCCAACTTTATGTTTTCACTTTTTTTGAGTGTCCTTGTGTCCAAGGAGTCCACCGTGGAGTAGCAATCCTTAGTTCATATTTACTGTGTCATAATTGAGTAGCAATCCTTAGTTCATATTCTTTGTGTCCAAGAGTCCACCGTGGAGTAAAGAACCGGAAACTTGACATGGATTTTAAAGGCTTCCAAAAACTCGATTATGTGTCATATTTATTGAAGTTATACTACATAAATATATTAAGAATTGAAAAACATGTGAAGAATGTTATATACAAGCAATGTATTGAAGTTAATATGTGTCATATTTACATAGTTAATGTAATTTGTTGCATATCTTAATTATAATTTTCAATTATAGTTAAAATATATTGAAGATTACATTAAAAACAAATAGTTGTTGTAGCTCAGTTGGTTTGAACTCTTATTTATTTACTTACAAGTCTTGTGTTCAAGCCTCACAACCTAACACTTTATTTTTTTTTAAAAAAATAAAAATAATGGTTAAGGTCGGGGTAAGGTAGGGCCTCCTGGCCGGGCGCCTTGCAACTGGTCAGGACGTTTGATGGCGCCATGGCCAAAACTGACTTCATGGGTTTAAAATCCATGCCCAAAGTCTTAAGGGTTTTGTGGGTTAGTAAGGTAAAATTCATGAACTTTGGGCTGCTTGCAGTCTACCAAAGTATTTTAACGATGATAACGGTAATAACTACTGCAGTTATTTATAAACAATTTATTTTTTGTCATTTTCTTCATCCAATAAACTTTCCAGTTATAGGGCCCACACAAGATCTGGCGTCATCGTCTAAATATTCCCGACAATGAAGAATATTCCACGACCAAACGAATATTCCATGACAACAATGAATATTTTATAACCACTTGCTTATTTGAAATATTTGCGCATTTTACCCATAACTAACCACATTAATCAAAACAACCCTTACTATTTCAAAATAATAAATAGAGGAAATTCAATTTTATGTATAATAAGTTGGGGTCTTACACCAGTGAAGCAAGCACCTCGCAACTATGCACCCGAAGTTGAAACTCAAATAAAGGAAGAGATCAAGAAGTTGCTGGAAGTAGGGTTTATCAAGCCAATTCAACATCTAACATGGCTATCCAGCATTGTACCTGTAAAGAAATCAAATGGACAACTGCGAATATGTGTGGATTTCAGAGATTTGAATAAGGCATGCCCGAAGGACATGTACCCATTACCTAACATAGACACTTTGGTAGATGCAACGGCTAATCACGAGGATGATGTCATTCATGGATGGGTTTGTGGGTTACAATCAGATAAAAATGTTCGTAGAAGATGCAGAGTTGACGGCCTTTCGTACCCCGTTTGGAAATTTCTATTATGTAGTAATGCCATTTGGATTGAAGAATGCGGGGGCAACTTATCAGAGGGTAATACACGCTATATTTCATGACATGATTCATGATATAGTGGAGGACTATGTGGACGACATAGTAGTGAAATCCAAGAAGGCGACAACTCATGTGGAGGACCTAAGGAAAGTGTTTGAGCAATGCCGAAGGTACAAGTTGAGGATGAATCCGAAGAAGTGTTCCTTTGGAATGACGACTGGAAAATTCTTGGGCTTCTTGGTGCACAACAGAGGTTTAGAGGTGGACCCAAGCAAGGCGAAAGCAGTTACAGAGATGCCCCCACCAAAGACACAAAAGCAGTTGAAGAGCTTTCTAGGGAAAATGTAAGACCCCAAATTATTAATAAATGAAATTTAACTTCCTCTATTTAATATTTTGAAATAGTAAGGGTTGATTTGATTAATGTGGTTAGTTATGGGTAAAATGCGTAAATATTTCAAATAAGCAAGTGGTTATAAAATATTCATTGTTGTCAGGGAATATTTGTTTGGTCGTGGAATATTCTTACTGTCGGGGAATATTCGTATGACGGCGCAGCCTTGTGTGGGCCCAATAACAAAAAGCGATTGGATGAAGAAAACGACAAATATAAGTTGGTTATAAATAACGACGTAGTTATTACTGCTATTATCTTCGTTGAAATACCTTATGGTTAAAATACAGAGCACTGCAGTATTGCACCAATTATTGATTCTTACGTAAGAAGGCACTACTCAATAATTGTTACAGATTTATTGTTCAATATTTTATTTTATTGATTCAATAATTGTTGCGTTGATATTTTATATTATTGTTGTTTCAATAATTGTCACTTCTGCGATATTTTTCCATTATCGAACAATAATTCATATTATCCTCTCAATAATATTATTAGATAACATTATTGGAAATGTCTAAAAGTTCTATCTAAGGAGAGGTTTGGTCACCTAATTGCGGCCAAGATGAGGAGAAATCCTTATTAGAAAGCCCCTCTTTCTGAGGAATCACAGTTGTCGATATTGTGATTACAGTATTATTATTTGTGAATAATTAATTATTGATTTATATGATGAGAAAAATATTTATTTTATGTGGATATAGATGGAGAAAATTTTTTAATGTGACAATTGTTGAAAATCAATATTTTATCTTTTTCTGATAAAATAATTCATTTAATATATTATTATATTATTATAATATAATAATGGTGATATTTTTACAATGAATGTGGGATATATGAGTATATGAGGAGAAAGAGTATTTTTGTTACAATAAATGTTAAAAACATATTTTTCATATTGGTGGACCCCATTTCTTGACTGAAATTTGATTATAGACTGTAAAATCGTCCGTTTATGGATTTCGGTCAATTTATGTTTAGAATTTGGAAAAACTTAAACTTACAAAGTTGTAGAAAATGAAATTTCCTATGAAAAGGACATGTGGTTCGAATTTTTCTGATAAAAGGGCTATTTATTATGAATTATTGAAGTTCTGAAGTTCCGAAATAATTGATTTTTGAAGTTTTAAATATTTTTTTATAAGAAAAACATTTTTTTTTATTTAGGTGAGGTGGGTCACTCTTGGTGGCTGATGTTTTGAATCAGATTTTGTGTGCGTATGAATTTAATAAATATATATTAATATTTTATTAAATTTTCCGCTTTGGTGTTCTAAGCATTTTCCTATAAATAGGGTGCTTAGGTTAGAATTGAAAATCACACTAGAAACTGAAGTTTTCTCTCTCTTTCTCTCTCGATATATTGAGCGTATTCTTGTGAGTATTTTGATACTTTGAGTGTTGTTATACGGTGTAAGTTTCCTTCAACACTATATTCAATATTCCAGCCAGAAGTACTATTATTTCGAGGTAAGGGATGTTATTTTCTTCTTAAATGATATTATTTTCTTTAATATCATTATGCCGAAATATTGGTTTGAACTTTTTATCAAATTTGGAACTTTTTGTGTCGGGGTTACTATTCACGTATACGGCACTATTCACGAATACGACACTATTCACAGAAAAATTAAATTTTCGTTTTTCGTCCAAAATATCTATTATGAATACTAGCTTTGATTGTATCCATGTTTTGATCATTCTTGAATTTTACTCCACTATGATTACTTATGAGGTATCTTTGGACATGGAATAACTGAAATACGAATCCTTAATATTTATTCTTTTGTTTCACTGGATTCGTTTTCTTTTAAATATTTTTCATTATCCTCAGTCCTAAATGATGATATTACTGAATATCTTTGGCCTGTAGTGCAAAGATGAATGATTTCTGATGAATATCTTTTGCCAGAGTGCAAAAGATGAGCAGTGTTTAGATGAACATGACCAATGATGAATATCTTTGGCTCAGAGTGCAAAGATGAATATTTAATTCGGATATATATTGATTGATGTTACAGGGGATAAAATATCGATGATGAACTTTTAAATTCATATATAGAAGATAGTAGATTTCATTCTCTACTTAACTCTTCTAATGAATTATTATTTCGTAAATGAATATTGATTTAAAACTGTTGTCTATTGTATTCTATTAGATTTTTCTTGTTGAGGACTAATGATAATTTGTTCTATGTTATCTTAGTCATAATGTTCTTTACTGGGCTTAGTTGAGCTCACCCTTTTCCTTTTTGTTCCATTTTCTTCTCAGGAGGCGAGAATGTAGCGAGTACTGGTCGGGGTATGGAATGAAGGTTCTAGAAAGTCATTTTAGTAGTCCTCACTATTATTATAAAATAATGTATCAATAATTGTAATGAGGACTTATTTGGGTATGGATATTGTCTAGATGGCAATATTTGTATTTAAACTCACAGTTTTTATGTTGTATTAATAAAGTTGTAGTTGTTTTTGTACCATGTATTTTGACAACTCAGAATGAGTGTTGTATACCTATTTTAGGGGCATCACAGTTGGTATCAGAGCTTAGGGATATGATCTCTGGCGGAGATCGGGGAATAAAACTAGGAGGGGAGAGACGAGTAAATCCTTCGCTAATGTGTCCTACCTAAGCTTATTTGTTAGTTAGTCAGTATATAGGGATATTATGTGGTATGTTGATTTCTTTAATTAACCTTTGTTTTATGACAGTATTTAAGAATGACGACTGAGAATGTTAACACTGGAGTAAATGAGACCGTGGAGACACCTTTACTCACTAATGAGGAGAACGTGCAGCAGGCTGACAATGTTCCTCCTGTAAATAATACCACTGAGTAGACGATGAACGATGAGATGTTTAGAAGTTTTTTGCGGTTCATGCAAAACCAGATGAAGGAGATTCCTGTTCAAAATATAGGAAGAAACAATGGCAACGCACAGCTGGTCACAACCAAGCAGTTCAAAGAGTTGGGACCACCAAAATTCTGGGGAAAGCCGGATCCAATTAAAGCAGAAATGTGGGTCAAGCAAATTACCAAGATATTCAATGTCTTGGGATGCACGGAGGAACAGAAGGTTATATTCGCCACCTTTATGTTCCGTAATGAGGCAGATTACTGGTGGGAATCTGTGAAGCGTACCCATCCAGCTGCGCTCAGCATGTCTTGGGAGACATTTCAGAAACTGTTCAATGACAAATACTTTCCTGAAAATGTTCGTCATATGAAGGAGGTAGAGTTTATTAGATTGGAAGAAAACAACATGGCGATTTGTCCCGATGAGGCGAAGTTCGCGGAGTTATCCAGGTTTGCACCTCATTTGGTGGAGAATGAGGAACGTATGATGCGGATGTTTCTGAGAGGTTTGAAACCCGACATACGTCAATATCTCATTTCTCATAAATTTTCTCTCTATTCAGATGTTGTCAACAGGGCTCAATTATTAGAGCGAGATAACGAGTACGGTCAACTGAGGGACCACAACCAGGATCATATCGGTGACAGCAGTCATCAGAACAACGATAACTAGTGGAAAAAGAAGAATACGGACAAGAGCGATAACCACTCTGGTGGTAATTATGGCCATTAGAATAGAAGAAGCTAGTCGGGGGGAGATTTTAAAAAAAGGAGATTCAATAATGACAATGCGAAGACGTCAGCACCAGCAGCAACTGGTTCCAAGGGAAGAAAATGTTCCACCGGTCATATGCTATAAATGCGGGAAAGAAGGACATATCAGTCCAAACTACCCACAATAGTTCAAGGTATGCTATAATTATGGAAAGGAAGGACATATCGCTCGAGATTATACGGTAGCGAAACCTAGTTCAGTGGGGACGGTGACTCAAAAGGCTGTCCCAGAAAAGTCAAAGTCAACGGTTCCTAGAAGAGCGTTTGTCATGACTGGTCAAAATGCAAGGAACCCAAACGAGGTGATCACGGGTAAGCTAATCATAAATTCTTGTGAAGTTTATACCTTACTAGATACCGGTGCTACCCATTCATTTATTTCTCCTACTTGTGCTCAACGTTTAAAATTGACTCCGGAGAAATTAGACTTTGACCTATCTGTGGAAACTCCGTTAGGAGAAACTTTCATCACATCCACTGTTTATAAATCTTATTTGATCCAAGTTGGCACCATCACATTACCTGTTGACCTTATCTCTTTAAAGATACTTGCTTTTGATGTGATTTTAGGGATTGATTGGTTAACTACTCATCATGCCAAAATTGATTGTTTTCGTAAGGTTGTTAGTTTTCATATTCATAAATAACCTGTTGTTCGAATTCAAGCAACTAAACCATTAAAATCAATCACTGTTATATCAAGCCATAAAGCTATTCGTTTATTAAAAAACGGATGTCAAACTTTCTTAGCCCATGTTATGGATTTGAATAAAGACACGTCAGATTTGAATAATATTCCTGTTGTTAGTAACTTTCCTGACGTATTTCCAGAAGAACTTCCCGGTCTACCCGTAGAACGTGAAGTTGAATTCTTTATTGATCTTGAACCTGGTACAAAGCCCATTTCTAAAACCCCATATCGAATGGCTCTATTGAACTTGAGTTAAAGGTCCAACTATAGGAGTTATTGGATATCGGTTTCATTAAATCCTAGTACATCTCCTTGGGGTGCTCTGTTTTATTTGTAAAGAAGAAAGACATGAGTATGCGACTTTGTATTGACTATCGGAATTGAACCATGTCACTATCAAGAATAGGTATCCGCTACCTTGTATTGATGACTGTTTGACCCGATTTGCAAGAGCACAATTCTTTTCAAAATTGATTTTCGTTCTAGATATCATCATTTGAAGATTAGAATCGAGGATATCCCAAAGATCGCCTTGAAACTCTGATGCGGGCATTATGAATTCCTAGTCATGTCTTTTGGATTGACTAATGCTCCTGCGGCTTTCATAGATATGATGAACCGAGTATTTAAGGAATATTTGGATCAGTTTGTTGTTGTCTTTATTGATGTCATCCTCATATATTCCAAAAGTCGTGAAGATCATGAGCACCATTTGAAGCTAGTACTCCAAAGGCTTCGTTAAAACAAGCTATATGCCAAGTTGAAGAAATACGAGTTCTGTCTTGAGGAAGTAGCATTCCTAGGGCACGTGGTGTCAAAACATGGAGTATCTGTCGACCCGGCGAAGATTGAAGCAATACAAAGTTGGGAGCAACCAAAGTCAGTGACCGAAGTACGTAGCTTCCTGGGCTTAGCTGGTTATTATCAGAGATTCGTGGAAGGATTTTCTCGAATCGCTACTCCATTAACTTAGCTAACTCGGAAAGATATAAAATTTGTTTGGAGCGAGGAATGCGAGAAGAGTTTCCAAGAGCTCAAGAGGAGACTCATTTCGGCACCTGTTCTGACAAAACCATCTGGTTCAGATGGATTTGTTATCTACAACGATGCTTCAGGCAAAGGGTTAGGATGTGTTCTCATGCAACGTGGGAAAGTCATAGTCTATGCCTCGCGACAACTTAAAGAATATGAGAGGAATTATCCTACTCATGATCTAAAGTTGGCAGCAGTCGTTTTCACGTTAAAGATCTGGAGGCATTATCTATATGGAGAGAAAGTGGAGATATATTCAGACCATAAAAGCCTCAAATATTTCTTCACCCAAAAAGAACTCAACATGCGGCAAAGAAGTTGGCTCGAGCTGTTGAAAGAATATGACCATACCATTCAATACCATCCTGGAAAAGCGAACGTGGTAGCTGACGCATTGAGTAGAAGATCATATCCGGGAATGAGTGCGATGTTGTCAACAAAAAGGCCTATTTTGTGTGATTTACAAAAGATGAAGATGGAATTCAAGACTCCGGGGACCCATGCGATGATGTCAAGTATATGCATAGAACCAACTTTAATCGATAAAGTTAAAGTTGCTCAAGCCACAGACCCAGAGCTAATGCGTATGAAGAAGAAAGTACAAGAAGGTGCTATTCCAGAGGCAAGAATCGATGAAGAATGAATACTTCGAGTCCACTCCAGACTTTGTGTTCCTAATGACTCTGATTTGAAGTACAAGATCATGATGGAAGCACACAATACACCATTTGCAATCCATCCTGGAAGTACCAAAATGTATGGTGATCTTCGACATACATTTTGGTGGAATAATATGAAGAGAGAGATTGCAAAGTTTATCTCGATGTGTTTAACTTGTCAACGTGTAAAGGCGGAGCATCAAATTCCTAAGGGTCCATTGCAACCACTTGAGATTCCGAAATGGAAGTGGGAACATATTACCATGGATTTCGTTACGGGTCTTCCCACGGTTTCTCAAGGCATAAATGCTGTATTTGGGTTATTGTTGATAGATTAACCAAGTTTGCTCATTTCTTGCCGATACGGGAGACTTATTCCCTTGAACGTCTTGCTCATATGTATGTAAATGTGATTGTGAGATTGCATGGCATGCCAGTATCCATAGTTTCGGATCGTGACCCAAGATTCACTTCAAGATTTTGGGTTAGCTTGCAAAAAGCTATGGGCACGGATTTACGATTTAGTTCGGCATATCATCCTCAAACGGACGGACAATCAGAGAGGACTATTCAAACTCTTGAAGATCTATTAAGTCTCTGTGTCCTAGATTTCAAAGGGAGTTGGGATAAGTATTTACCATTGGTGGAATTCTCCTACAATAACAGTTATTAGGCAAATATAGGTGTGGCTCCATTCGAAGCATTGTATGGACGAAAGTGTCGCTCTCCAATATGTTGGGATGAGGTGGGTGAAACAACATTGTTGGGACTCGATTTGTTACGTATGACTACGAAAGAGATCCAAATGATTCGACAATGTATACAAACGGCACAGGATCGACAAAAGAGTTATGTGGATCTTCATCGAAAGGACGTGGAATTTAGTATTGGGGATCATGTATTGTTGTGAGTTGCTCCATGGAAGGGAGTTACAAGATTTGGGAAGAGAGGAAAGCTCAATCCACGATTTATTGGTCCATTTCGATTCTTGATCGAGTAGGAAATGTGGCCTATAGACTCCGCGTTACCTCCAAGCATGTCTCATGTTCATAATGTTTTTCACATATCTGTGCTTCGTAAATATGTGAAAGACCCGAACCACGTTATTGAGTTAGAATCGGACGAGATAACCGAAGACTTAACGTACGAGGAGGTACCTATCAAGATCTTGGATAGGAAGGAGCATGTCCCCTCGCCTGAAAGGTCATACCACAAGTTAAAGTTTTGTGGAGGAACCATGCTATTGAGGAAATGACCTGGGAGTTGGAATCGGAAATGAAAGCGAGGTATCCTCATCTTTTCGAAACACCAGGTACGTACACCAATTTCGAGGACGAAATTTCATAAGGAGGGGAGGTTGTAAGACCCCAAATTATTAATAAATAAAATTTAATTTCCTCTATTTATTATTTTGAAATAGTAAGGGTTGATTTGATTAATGTGGTTAGTTATGGGTAAAATGCGCAAATATTTCAAATAAGCAAGTGGTTATAAAATATTCATTGTTGTCGGGGAATATTCGTTTTGGTGGTGGAATATTCTTCTTGTCGGGAATATTAGGTATGACGGCCAAGTGACCTTGTGTGGTCCCCATAACAGAAAGCGATTAGATGAAGAAAACGACAAATATAAGTTGGTTATAAATAACGACGTAGTTGTTACTGATAAGTGGGTTTTATACCTACTTATCTGGTATCTATTACTTGAAGTATTTGCTTAATCTCATGTTTCTTAGTTACTTTTCATGCATTTTGTGTTCGTTTTGTAGATTATATGCTTGGGAGTTGAAATCGCAAAGAATTGGTATGAAAATACAAAGAAAAACAATCCGGACATCATTTGGGCTTTTATGTTTATTTCATGTTCTTGGTTTGGAAATTGGATTACATTGCAGAGCTTCTTCTTAGCTTTTTGGAACATTTTGAATCATTCCAATCGGAGTTCGGATGCAAGAGTTATGACATTTGTACCAACGGACATCGAACGTCACGGTTTTGGATGGCCATTTGCACAGTAGTCACTTCCAGCCCAATTTCGACCTTCATCCGTTCGTTATTTCTCAATTCTCAAAGAATGAAAGTTGTAGAATTCATCAATATCTTCGATTTGATAGGTGACAGACCTCGTAACTCTTCCCAGATCAAAGGTTACGGCTGTTTTCCCAAGGGACGTCGAGGCGAAAATTTTTTCGTCACAAAACCGCCGCCGGGATGGGCGTACCAGCCACAAGTCAGAACCCTAGCCCACCGGGGCAGGCCCAAATCAAGCATAAACCCCCGCTGGGGTGGGGGTAGCCCAGAAAATGTGCAAAAAGTGCAAATTTTGGTCCAATTTGAGTCCAGGAAGGACTGTTTCGATCCGATTTACACAAGAACTTCCAAGAGAACTTCCAAGAGGACTTAAAGACATACGAAGAGACTTATAAAAGGAGGAGAATCACAAGGATTAGAGAGATTAGAGACTAGACAGAGGATTCAATTAGATTAGATTATAGTAAATTAGATCAAAACACTAGTTCTAATTAGATTTGGAGATTGAAGCAACTTGAAGACCATTGAAGATCAAGAGCAGGAGCTTGAGGAAGATGGAGATTTGCTGACAACAGATTTATTCTTTAATCTACTCTTATTTTTATCTTTTAATGTGTATTCAATTGTGGATTCTTAGTTTTAATTCAATAATCACGAACTAATTCATTGTTTGAGATTACAATGGATCTTATTGTGTAGTTTATTTTAATATGCTTCGCTATCAATTATTATGTTCTATTGTGAGGATTGTCTATTATGATTTGGACTTAATTGTTTAATTGATTGGCCATCAATTACCGTGATAATCTATATGAACTCGAGAGATGAAGTATTAATTTAGATCTTATCATGATAGCATGTGTCATGAATTTTGTCAATAACAGATTTTTGATTATTATTAAGGTAGAGATACACTTGACATCGCATGTAATCGGATAGAGAACTTATTCTTCAACCTTCTTCAATTGTAATTCACATAGAGATATAGTGGGTTAGTTGATTAAGGTGTTTAACGGATTTCTATCTTAATTGTGGATTAACGTTAATATGGGTATTTAACAAAAATCACCACGTACTAATTCTTTGTGGTGATTTTTGTTAAATAATTCTTTGTGAGAACGATACTCTACTCATCACTTTATTACTTGTTGACCACGTGTATACTTGCATGTTGTGCGTAATTAGATTTTACCCAACAGTTACCGTTAATACTGTTGAAATACTAGGTGGTTAAAACACAGTAGCACACGGTATTGCACCAGTTATTGATTCTTACGTAAGAATGCACTACTCAATAATTATTACGATAATTCTTTATTCGATATTTTATTTTATTGATTCAATAATTGTTGCGTTGATATTTTATATTATTGTTGTTTCAATAATTGTCACTACTGCATATTTCCATTCTGAAGCAATAATTCATATTATCCTGAATAATATTATTTGATAACATTATTGGCAATGTCTAAAAAATTACATCAAGGAGAGGTTTGGTCACCTAATTGCGGCGTCGATGAGAGAAATCCTTATTGAAAGCCCCCTCTTTTCTCGAATTGCACAGTTTGTCGATATTGTGATTACGTAATATTATTTGTGAATAATTAATTATTGATTTATATGATGAGGAAAATATTTATTTTATGTGGATATAGATGGAATTTTTTTTTAATGTGACAATTGTTGAAAATCAATATTTTATCTTTTTCTGATAAAATAATTCATTTAATATATTATTATATTATTATAATATAATAATGGTGATATTTTTACAATGAATGTAGGATATGTGAGTATATGAGGAGGAAGAGTATTTTTGTTACAATAAATGTTAAAAACATGTTTTTCATGTTGGTGGACCCCATTTCTTGACTGAAATTTGATTATAGACTGTAAAATCGCACGTTTGTGGATTTCGGTCAATTTATGTTTGGAATTTGGAAAAACTTAAACTTACAAAGTTGTAGAAAATGAAATTTCCTATGAAAAGGACATGTGGTTCGAATTTTTCTGATAAAAGGGCTATTTATTATGATCTATTGAAGTTCCGAATTTCCGAAATAATTGATTTTTGAAGTTTTAAATATTTTTTTATAAGAAAAACGTTTTTTTTATTTAGGTGAGGTGGGTCACTCTTGGTGGCTAATGTTTTGAATCAGATTTTTTGTGCGTAAGAATTTAATAAATATATATTAATATTTTATTAAATTTTCTACTTTGGTGTTCTAAGCATTTTCCTATAAATAGGGTGCTTAGGTTAGAATTGAAAATCACACCAGAAACTGAAGTTTTCTCTCTCTTTCTCTCTCGATATATTGAGCGTATTCTTGTGAGTATTTTGATACTTTGAGTGTTGTTATATGGTGCAAGTTTCCTTTAGCACTATATTCAGTATTCCAGCTAGAAGTATTATTCTTTCGAGGTAAGGGATGTTGTTTTCTTCTTAAATGATATTATTTTCTTCAATATCATTATGCTAAAATATTGGTTTGAACTTTTTATCAAATTTGGAACTTTTTGTGTCGGGGTTACTATTCACGAATACGACACTATTCACAGAAAAATTAAATTTTCGTTTTTCGTCCAAAATATCTATTATGGATACTAGCTTTGATTGTATCCATGTTTTGATCATTCTTAAATTTTATTCCACTATGATTACTTATGAGGTATTTTTGGACATGGAATAACTGAAATACGAATCCTTAATATTTATTCTTTTGTTTCACTGGATTCATTTTCTTTTAAATATTTTTCATCATCCTCGGTCCCTAAATGATGATATTCTTCAATATCTTTGGCACATGGTGCAAAGATGAATGATTTCTGATGAATATCTTTGGCCCGTAGTGCAAAGATAGGTGTTTAGATGAACATAACTAACTGATGAATATCTTTGGCCCGTAGTGCAAAGATGAATATTTAGTTCCAGATATATGTTGATTGATGTTACAGGGATAAAATATTGACGATGGACTTTTAAATTCATATATAGAAGATAGTAGATTTCATTCTCTACGTAACTCTTCTATGAATTATTGTTTCTGCTGCGAATATTGATCTGAAACTTGTTGTCTATTGTATTTATCAAATTTTTCCCTGTTGAAGACTAACAATAATTTGTTCTATATTATCTTAGTCATAATATTCTTTACTGGGCTAGTTGAGCTCACCCTTTTCCTTTTTGTTTCATTTTTTTCTCAGGAAGCGAGAATGTAGCGAATACTAGTCGGGGTATGGAATGAAGGTTTTAGAAAGTCGTTTTAGTAGTCCTCACCATTTTTGTAAAATAATATATCAATAATTGTAATGAGGACTTATTTGGGTATGAATATTGTCTAGATGGCAATATTTGTATTTAAAGTCACAGTTTTTATGTTGTATTAATAAAGTTGTAGTTATTTCTGTACCATGTATTTTGACGACTCAGAATGGGTGTTGTGTACCTTATTTGGGGGCGTCGCAGAAAGTCTTGTACATGAGAAGATTCATGACAACATTAGCCGAAGTCACAGAATATTTCGACAAATTGCTAAAAGGAAAGGCACAATGGGACTGGGGTCAAGACCAACAACATGCCTTTGAGAATGTAAAAATAATTTTGTCTTCAGCGCAAACGATGGTAGTGCCACAAAGAGGAATGCCATTACAGTTGTACATCACATCTACCAAGAAGTCTATAGGTGGATTGATCACGCAAGAGGTGGATGGAGAAGAGAAACATGTGTATTACATTAGTCAGATAACCAGAGGACCGGAAACCAGGCATTCACAGGTGGAGAGGCATTTCCTAGCATTGGTGTTCATTGCACAGAAGATGCGGCATTATTTTCTAGCGCATGAAGTAAAGATTGCAACAAAAACTGATCCGATCAGATATCTGTTGACTAGGCCAGCATTAGTAGGAAGACCTGTCAGATGGATGATGATTCTTTCAGAATACGACATCAAGTGTGTAACACCGAAGGCAATCCGATGTCAAGCCTTGACAGACCTGCTAGCTCAATTTCTAAATGGAGAATATGAACCCCCTTCTGAGGATCTTCGGGGTTGAGAAGTAGAATCAATCGACTTGATGCATGAGGACCCAGAATGGTGGAGTTTGGCTTTTGATGGATCATCTACAGAAGGTAAAGGCGGAGCAGGGGTGGTGTTGACCACCAAAGAAGGTAATAAAGTGGCCTTGTCATACAAATTGGATTTCCCTTGCACAAACAATGAAGCAGAATATGAGGGGTTCATACTAGGATTGTTGGCGGCTCAAGAATTGGGAGTCAAATATCTTAAAGTAAAGGGAGATTCAAACCTCATAGTGCAGCAAATAAGAGGTCATTTCGGAGTGAAGGAACCTATCTTGGCGCCATATCGAACTGTAGCACAAAAGGTGATGGAAGCTTTCAAAAAGGTGGTGATTGAATATGTGCCAAGAGGACAAAATAAATAACCTGATGCACTAACAATAGTAGCATCTCGAGTCTATGTCCAAGGAGAAGACTTGGATGTGAAAGTAATGAAGAGAACCCTCCCAACCACAGTGCTAGAATTGTTCCCCAAAGACATGATAGACGATTGGAGATATGACATCTCCCATCAATTGCAAACAAAGGAAGGAACAATACCAATCGTGGAGCTATAGAAGTACAACATCATCAAAGGTATCTTGTATCACAAAGAAGCAGATGGTGTATTGACACGATGCTTGGGGAGGCAAGAAGCAAATAGAGTCTTGCATCAGGTGCATAAAGAGAATCTGGGTTCTTGAGGACATAGGCACATGTCGTGAGGGTCGCAACGCCAAGGGTATTATTGGCCTGAAATGAAGAAGGAAACAGATGCCCTACAACACCACTGCGTTTCATGCCAAGAATACCTTGGGGAGGATGAATGAGCCTTCATTGATGATATAGCGGATTGGCGATTCCCTTATGTGGAGTTCTTACAAAGAGGGACTCTTTTGACCGAAAAGAATGACGCAATTATAATAAATAGGAAGTCAAAACGATTCTTCTTATAAAATGGAGAATTATTCAGAAGAGGTTTCAATGGCAAGCCCCTACAGTGTCTGGAACTAGGCGAAGCCAAACATTTGGTTTACCAAATGCACAAGGATGAACATCAAGGGGGAGCCAAGTTGTACAAACAACTTATCGATCATGGTTACTATTGGCCAAAGATGGAAGGAGATTGTCTATAATTTGTCAAAAAGTGCCACATTTGTTAAATACATGGAAACTTGATCCATGCTCCCGCCGTGGATTTGCGAACCTTAGCAACACCATGGCCCTTTCATACATGGGGAATGGATCTTATAGGTCATGTTCACCCTAATTCCAAGGGTAATATATGGATTTTAACTGCCACCGAGATGTACACAAAGTGGGTGGAAGCAGTACCCTTGAAGAAGGCCACAGGACCAGCAGTGGCAAATTTTATCAAGGAGCACATCATTTGCCGTTTCGGGATCCCGAAGATCATTTTGTCAGAAAATGGAACTCCCTTCATCAATAGGGACTTCAAAAATCTGATGGAAAGATACAGGGTGAAAAATTACAAATCATCACCCTACTACCCAAAAACAACGGACAAGTAGAAGCGACAAACAAAACTTTGATAAAAATCTTATCAAAAACCCTAGACGATCATCCGAAGAAATGGGCAAAACAACTACCAATAGCATTATGGGCATATCAAGCTTCAAAAAGAAAGCCTACAGGCAAAACCCCATACGCTTTGGTTTATGGTGAAGAAGCTATTTTGCCCGCTGAAATAGAAATACCTTCGGCTCGAATGAGAATTTGAAGCTTAGTCAAGGAAGAGAACTGACCAGCCGCCCTAGAGGCCTTAGTTGACTTCCGAGACAAGGCTAAAGAAAAGCTTGAACGATACCACGAAAGACTGCGACGATAATATAATATCGCGGTGGTACCACGACAAATTTTGGTGGGAGACATGATGCTCAAAATGGAAACTCAAGTCATGAGGGGGACCCCAACCACCAAATTTTACCCCAAATAGGAAGGCCTATATAGGGTACGAGAGATCTTCGAAAGCGGGTATTGCAAGATATCTCGTGCGGGATCAGATGATGTCTCAGGCCCATTAAACTTGAGAAGAGCATCACAAAAAGTTATGCTTTTAACTTTAAAAGTAATCGAGGCACCTGACTAACAGCCCTCAGAAGTTACACTTTCAACTTCAATAGTGATCGAGGTACCTGAATAACAGCCCTCGGAAGTTACACTTTCAACTTCAAAAGTGACTGAGGCACTTGAGTATAAGCCCTCAAACCCGAAAGTTACACTTTATCTTAAAAAGTGGAGAACGTTATGCTTTATTCGACAAAAGCAAGAAAGTTACACTTTATCTCTAAAAGTGGTAATCGTTATGCTTTTTTCGATAAAAGCAAGATTTATTATATGAAACATTATGCTTTTCGTTAAAAACAATTTTTATTATCAATAAATTGACAAACTTTCACTTATACTTGAATGTTTTTTTTAATTTTCTTTAAAAAAAATATAAATTCAAGTGTTGGTTTCTGAAAAATATATATGTTTTTGACAAAATTCATGTTTTCTTATAATACCTATTGTTGTCTTAGAATATTAATTTAAATAACTTGAGATTCAATGATAAATATTGAGTTTTAAAGAATCATTCAAATTAAAAGCAATCAACAAGGTTAAAGAAACCACGTTCTGATAAATGAAATATGTGTAAATGAGTTTCTGAAATAGGAAATCGAAAAAAAAAACTACTACAACAAGTCATGATCTAAAGGCCAAGACATATCAAACTGAAGCGGAGGCATATCTAAAGCTTCTAAGTCAGCAATGGCAGCGTCTCGAATCTTAAGATTTGGAGCTTTCAACTCCCTAACCTGTTGGGTAGTTGACTCTAAGTCCCGCCGCTAGCACTCTACATCCCAAAGCTGGTTCTCTAAATCTTGAGACTGAATCTTCAATTTGTTCGCGACTTCGTCAAGACCAAAAAGCTACACTGAAAAGGATTCATCTTCACGCTTACGTACAACAACCTCTGAACGTAGCGCAACAAGATTAAAACTCAACTTGAGAAGATCCAGCCTAGTAAAAAAATGAGACATGTCAACACCCACGGATGCAAGGTCGTCTACATCATCACTAAACTGCTTCAGGTCCTCGACTCGCAACGAATATAAGGAAAGAGTTTGCAACCCAAGAACAAGGCCTGCGAGCTGATCTAGGAAGAAGGTCTAGGAGGAAGCCGCCTTAACAATCAGTCGGTCAAGCATCCGCGGGAACCGAGCTAGGAGACGCTCTAGACTTTCCCGACTAGAAGATGATATCTGGAAACCTCTCCATAAAAGAAGATCCCCGCTTGGATTAATGGAAGCTCTGGCAGAGCAACTTTAGAAGCCACCATAGAATCTGTCGAGACCAGGGATAGAAGAGCAGAAAGATGTTGTACGGATGATGATTCCTCGAAGCCTTGGTCACCTGGAGGATAACCAAGGTCACTATATGGCGAGTGGGCAACATCCAGATGGAGAGCATCAAATAACGTGAGTGCCTCAATAGGCAAAGGCAAATCTTTTATCTTCTCGCTCTAAAAAACAAAATGTCAAAGCACAATATATTATAAAGAAAAAGAGGAAAGAATATTCAAGAAGAATCATATGTTGAATAAAGAAAGATACTCAAAATATAGTCAACAGAAAAAGAATCGGTAGATGCCGCAGAAAGAGGAATGTCATTCAAACCTCCCAACGTAGTATCAACAATGCCCTCCTGAGTAATCACCACCTCAATAGAATCCTTCTAGGGAGGATGAACATCACCAATAGTTTCAGAATGATTCCCCCTCGAGGAAGTAAGAGTTTCATCAACATCTTCAAACCCATCATGTGGAGAAGTTATGGGAAGGTTTGACAAAATTGCTGTATCACCTACAACAAGACTTGAGCTCACATCGGATAAAGTATCCTTAGCATCAAGGCTAACACAATTATCGCGAGGAGTAGATGACTCAATATCAACAAGGATAGGTTGGAGAGGCTCATGACTAGTGGAAGCCGCCGCGGAAGCCTCATTTGAAGTACCATACATAAACCCAAGAGGAACGTCACCATAGTCTTCATCGACTACGGTAACCTGAAAAAAAATAAAGGAAACAATTACTCAATGATATGTGAAAGAAGTAATACAAGGGATGAAAGGAAAATGAGAATAGTACGGCAAAATTACCAAATTTCTACGACATTTTTTGATCGGATCCTCGGCTGCCGGGATACTAGGATCAATATTATCAAGGGGGCATTTTAATAATGGCTTTATGATAAGTCTGATAGGAGGACGACTGGTTGGAACCACGACAGAAGCAATAGGAGGAGCTATCCCAGAATCAGTAGTAGTAGTTGCTCTCATTTTAGAACGAGTAACTCTCATCTCCTCGGCATCAGAGGATCCCTGGGGAGGAGCTAGAGAAGCCACTCGAAATGGAGCCCGTGGGGGAAGACTCCTGGAAGTATCTGGATCACTTCGAAGAGGAATATCTACTAACTGAGGGAAGATGACTTAGGCATCAAAATGTCACGCTCACCAACCCGGCCACTCTTGGTAGCCAAAAGTCTTGAAAGCGAACATTGGGCTTGAGACGTTTCGGAATAGAGAATGGCAATGAACAAATCAAGGTATCATCCTCCCATCTTTTAAGAATGATCTGCCAGTAATTATGTTCGCTAGTAGCATATCGCCCGCTCCGGGAGTCATCTGGTATGACAAAAGGAAGGGATCTATAAGGATCACTTGATAACCTCAAAAATGCCCATGTACAAGAGGGGGAGGTAGAGACGAAATTGAGAAGAGCAGCCTCATAATTCCCCCGGCAGATGTGACCGAAAGGGCGTTCCTAGTCATATCCAAATTGTCTCATGACCCTGTGAGGAGAATACAGTACAGTGCCAAAACTATTATTCTCAAGAAAATAGGGAAGCTCTGTAGACCGAAGGAAAATGAACCAAGATAATGCAGAACCACTCAAGCTATTTCTGTTGAGGCTTGAGTAGGTACGAAATTTATGCTTGTAAAAATGAGGTAGATGACCGCAACCCCTTGACACAATGGTAT
Organism: Panax quinquefolius; assembly: GCA_020205615.1. Lineage (NCBI taxonomy): Eukaryota > Viridiplantae > Streptophyta > Magnoliopsida > Apiales > Araliaceae > Panax > Panax quinquefolius. Next base: position 96,262,741 of record CM035166.1, read on the forward strand.
AGGGACGAGCAGTGAAGCATGAATAATCATCAAGGAAAGGTCGCAAATTCGTACTGTCAGGACTAGATCGGTGATCAATCCAATGTGACATGCGAGGAATGATGTTACGTGATGGGAAAGAATGAGACTTCTTCTTCTTCTTCTTAGAAAGATGCTCAAGATCGAAATAGCCCGGAAAGCGCTCGAAAAGAAAGATCTGAAGGAAGGAGCATGTAATAAAGCAATTGACATCATACTTGAGTAAATAAAAAAAAAAAATATATATATATATATATAAGAAAAAGGTTAAAAGAAAAGAAGCGCAGTTTGAAAGACAATTAAATATATATATATATATATATATATATATATATATGAAAGTGATTATGTCCCAACGGATTCTTTCATGGTAAGGGTTGTTTCGTTTAGGCGACGATATAAGGTCCCTAGGAAGAGAGAAGCAAGGGGAATCTCTGAGCCCCGGGATAACAATGCTGACAAGCTAAACATACGAGCAGAAGGACCGTCTATGGGAGACCCAGGGAAGAGGAAGCGGGACAACCACATAACTAGATAAGCTGCCAGAGGAAAGGGACAAGTTTCTTCACGGAAGGCAAGAATAGACTTGTCATGAATAGAGCTGTCCCACTGGTTGGTCTTGTAGTCACGGAAGAAGTAGCGCACCCAGGAAAACCAAGAATTTTTCTGCCGACTTGAGGTCTCGAAGTCCGGAAGGAGCGTATCACCCTTGAAGCGTGAGATGAAGTGGGAAGATTTCTTGAAGGCCTCCGTCAAGTAGGCAACACAGTCGTCATCCCTAGTGGACATGCTAGAAGGACCACAAGAGTTTGAAGCAACAATAGGAAGGCTACAACATGAAAGTCAAAATAAATATATATTTTAGAAAAATGAGAATGAATGAAAGGAAAAAAAGAAGAGAACTTACTGATAGAGGGTGTAGACATCCTCTAGAGTAGGGGTGAATTCCCCCCAGGTAGTGATGAATGTGCAAGTAGAGGAACACCATCGTGAGATCAACACAGTAAGAGCGTTATAATCTTGATGGATACGTAGGTCTCTACACAATTGAACACAACGAAAGATGCTCGTATTCTTGAGTATTTCCACGTATTCAGCATTTCCAAGGATCTCGTCGGTCCAGGTCTGCCATCCTTGAATACGACCAGATAAATTTGACAGGAAGCGAAGGGGACTGAAGGGGTACTCTTGCTTCTCTATGCATAGGCGGGGAATGCAATCGGCATGAGGGAAGTCATCCCAACCTCCAGAAGTTGGGGCATACAGAAACAAGCCTTCTTTCTCTGGTGGAGGAAAAGTTGTATAGTTATAGTCTTATAACTTTGTCCCAAAAGATGTTAGAAGGACCAAAGAAGGGAGCTCTCCCCCAATCGATGATGAATGGAGACTACTTGGTAGTTCTTGGTTCTGCAGAGCATTCAGGTGAAAGTGCCTACAAGCAGGGGGAAGTTCATTATAACAATTCTAAAAAAAGCAAAGAAAAGATGTCAAGTAAAGTATGTGAGCTTGAAGTACTCACCATGCCAAAGAGTAATGTCCGAGAGTTAAGCTTCAAAACACCTGAAAAGAAGAAGAAACAATGTCAAAAAGAGTTAGGGAGTACATTTATGCAAGAAAAAAATTCCTAAAAATTTTCGAAAAAACTTCGGACATCCAAAAGGCATCCTTCGAAGCCTTTTTTGGACTTATAACAACATATATCATGGACAAAGGAGATAAATTTTATAGGTCTTGTCGCTACGGTCGTTTTGATATATTACGGGCCCCAAAAATCCAAACATATCAAAAGTTACGCTCCAAATAGTAACAGCTCCTCCCAAACTTCATTTTTTCACCTAAAACATTTATCGCCCCCTAGGATTTGCCCCTTTAGGTTCGCCCCCCCTAGAGTTTGGCCCCCTAGTGTTCGGCCTAGGGTTCGGTCTCCTAGGGTTTGCCTCCTAGGGCTCGGTCAAATGGGGTGGTTTCGTCGCATGCAAGCAGATCATTTTTTTTCTCCTTTCGCGTTTTCGTCGAAAAATGTCAAATCTTTCTTTATTATCTAAGGGAAAAAACTGAAGAGGTAATCAAGGTAATGGGGCTTGAAAGACAAAAGAAAGATTGGAGAGTCTACAAAAAAAATGATGGTAGGGTTCAGTCCCCTAGGGTTCGGCGCCCTATAGGGTTCGGCTCCTATAGGGTTCGGCCACCACCTAGGGGTTGTTTCCTTCACAAAAAAAAATGAAAAATTAAAAAATGATGTTAAGGTTCGGCCCCCTAGGGTTCAGCGCCCTATAGGGTTCAGCCACCACTTAGGGGTTGTTTCCTTCACACAAAAAAAATTTGAAAAATGATGATAAGGTTCGCCCCCCTAGCTCCTATAGGGTTCGGCCACCACCTAGGGGTTGTTTCCTTCAAAAAAAAGGAGGGAGTTATAGGGTTCGGCACCCTAGGGTTCGACGCCCTATAGGGTTCGGCGCCCTATAGGGTTCGGCGCCCTATAGGGTTCATACACCTAGGGGCGATTCCTTCATACCTTTGAGGTCCTGTTGCTCTACCAATCAACTATTTAGGATGAATGCTCCTTCACCGCGAAAATTATAGCCATTTTCTGAGGAATTCCAAGGGAAAAAACCAAGATATGATCAAGGTGATGGGGCTCGAAAACAGAAGAAAGTCTACAATTACCTGAACAAATATATATATATATATATATATATATATATATATATAGATGAAACAATTATGAGAAATTGGCTAAACGAAGACTCCAATAAAGGCTGCACCCCTAATGGTTTACAATTACCTGGTGTCAGATACCGTAAAGATGTTCTTGATGGTGAGACTTGCTAATGTGGCTGCAACTGTAATGAATACACGTGTGTTCGTGGCTCCTAGTGATTATGAGACAATCCTAATTGAAGTTTAAAATCTCAATTATTGGACATATGCACGCAAGTAGCACCTACCTAATCAGAAGCAAGACATGCGCAATGGATTATGAATAGTGACTCCTTACTTCTCCAAAATAAGATAAGTAAAAAGTTTATTTTCTGAAAAGAATAAAATTAAAGTTTGATTTTTTTTCCAAGAAAGGGTAATTTTTGAAAATGGCTTATATATATATATATATATCAAATAAAGAAAGATTTGGTTTATTTCGAAAATAAAGAAAGATTTGATTTTATTTCCAAAATAAAATTAAGATGTGATTTTATTTCCAAAAAAAAATTATGATTGGATTTTATTTCCAAAATAAAATTATGATTTTATTTGGTTTGATGAAAACGAAAGATTTTGTGTACCCAAATAAAAGATTTCTTTTTTTATTTTTATTTATTTGGTGATATTTGATGATATTTCATGTTTCAATTTCCAAAAAAATAAGGAAACAAATATTGGGGGCAAAATATGGAAAGATCTTTGGAGGATTTCCTAATATGTCCAAAGAAGAGTCCTGCTAGGTTTTGCCTCCCTAGGGTTTAACCCTAAGGGTTTGGCTCCCTAAGGTTTCCCTCTACTAGGAACATTGTCTTCAAGATCCCGTAAAGTGAAGTCCCGTAAAATTGTTCAAAAGCTTGAAGTATTCTTGCACGATCGTCTATTTGAAAATGCGACTCTCGTGCAGAGGGGAAATGTGGGCCCAGGTATAAAATTAGGGTTCACGTGACCTAATTGAATTAAATGCTCAATTAGGGTTCCACGACCTCATTAAATATGAAAATTAGGGTTCGTATAACCTAATGGAATGAAGATGAAAAAGTCAGAAATAAATGTGCTAGACCCGGGAGAAGTCTCCACTTGTCCCGAGGCAGAAGACTCGTGGAGGCGGCTCATTTTGGAAATTGATTGAGGGATTGGATTGGTGGCTAGAAGAAAAGGGCAATATGGGCATTATTCTAATGACTAAAGGGTATTTTGGGATTTTCCCTGAAAGCATGTGCCTTACACATGACTACTTTTCAGAGAACCCTATAAATACCCCTTCCATTCAATTGGGAAAGGGACCTCTCTTCAGACTCAGGACTTGGACTCTTTCGGTGACTTAAGGCTTGGAGATTCCATCTAAAAATCACTAAAAGGGTTTGGACATTTTCTCAACTCGAAGGACACTCAAGAAGGCTCTCGGAATCCCAATAACCCTAACACAGTTTCTGGATTCTTGGAGTTCTGCCACGCGTCATTGGAGTAATCGTCCACCTGTCGTTCTCCCCTTTTCAATCAATCAATCAATTTTGTGCTCTTCATGGATTTCTCTCCTCCTCAGCCAACACGAAACCCAAAACTAGCAAGGTACGATTTCTTTTCCCACAATCCTTAAACCTCTTGTATGCTTATTTGAATTTTGAAATTGATTTAGCAGGGTTGTGATAGGCTTCGACTGGGTGGAAGAAGGATTGGTTTAATTCAGCAGATGGGGAAGAAGGGAGTAGTTTGGTCGGCAATGAAAGAAATAAGGAGAAGAGAGAGTCGAAGCTTTATAGGCTTAAAATTTCATGGTCATTTAATTCAGCAGGTGGTTAGGACATGTAAACATTTTCTGACAGATTACTTTGGAGGAAAGAGTTGTTAACGTCAATTTGCCTTAAGGTTTAGTGACTTACACCTATAGTAAACACAATACGAATGGTGGTTGGTTTAACCACAAGACTGAATGTGTCATTGTAATTGATTCTTGATCTTTGGTGAAAACCCTTTGCAACCAGACAAGCCTTGACTATATAACAGAACCATCAGACTTACGTTTAGTTCTAAAAATCCATTTACATCCAACTAGGTTTTGACTTGTATCATGTGGTACCAATTCCCATGTCACATTTTTTACCTAGGCATCATACTCTTCTGACATAACTCGCCGCCATTTATGATCTTTGAGAGCTTGGGTCATTGTGTTTAGTTCAAGATCATTGGATTTGGTCAGTTAAATGTGTAGGTTTATTTTTGTGAGAGGTTTATGAATGTTGTTCTTAGCTCTAGTGGTCATCCTATAAGTAGGTTGTGGATTATTTTGTGGTGGTTGGTGTGAGGTGTTTTGAGGGACAGGCTCAGGCAAATTTAGATCAGGTTGGGTGTTAGTTGGTGATGGAGCTTCACTAGGCAACTGTTGAGGAACGTCCACTGTAGATGGTAAATTGATTGGTTGTATTGTAGAAGATGTGGAGACACGAATTAGTGGGGTAATCCAAGTGGAGATCGATATTAGTGGATTGTGGACAAGGTAACTGTCGTTATAGATTATTGAAAGGAAACACAGATTCCACAAATTAAACTTAACATGTCGAGAGACATAGATTTTTGAAGTTGAGGAATCAAGACAATGGTTGGAACTCTAAGTTAGAGAATATCCTAAAAAGAATTAAGGTTTGGAACGAGACTCTAGTTTGTGAGTTATATATGGTCTAAGCCACGGATAATACAAACAACCAAAAATTTTAAGTTTGGAGTAGTTGGGTGTAGTTTGAAAAATGTTTTCATATAGAAAGGAGAGATTGAATGTAGGAGTTGGCATGCGATTACTTAAGTAAATCGTGGTTGCGAAAGAATAAGTCCGGTAAGTTAAAGGAAGAGATGCATCAGAGAGTAATGTTAAACCTGTTTCAACAATGTGAAGATGTCGTCTTTCAGAAAATCCATTGTGTTCAAGTGTGTGGGCTAATGTAGTGTGATAAGAAACTCCAATTGTAACAACCCGAATTTTTTCCAGAAATTATTTTTATTTAAATTAATATATATATATATATATATATAATCATTTTCTTACACGGACACGAACCAACGAACAAGACATGTTCGACAAAAAGCTATTGATATACATTGACCCACTAAGCTCTCTCTCTGTTCTCTCACTCACTCACGTGGGTAGTAAAACCAACCAACTCTCTCTCTCTATCTCCTCTTTATTACGTGAGTAGTAAAAAATTCAAATCTCTCTCCAATTTACCACCCCAAGTTAATAACGAACCACCAACTCTATCTAGCATCTCTCTTTATCACCTAGATAGGTTAATTGAAAAAATTACCTTTTTGAATAAACCAACTCTTTGTTTCATTATTCTTCTCATTAGTTGAATGGACACCGACAATAAACTAAATGTGGTATGTTCCTTTTTATATATTTTGTTAGCTAATTTATTTGACAAAAACGATTTTTTATTTTTTACTTTTTACATTTTATCGTTTTAATTAAATTCATGCATAAAATTAAAGATTGTTTGGTTTTGTTCTTCTTTCACCATTTCTAAGGCTTTTATTAATTTTTTAAAATATATTTTGAAATAAGAGCTATTTTTTTTAAATTAGGACTTTTGGACAAAAATTTAAGTTGTTATTTAGTGTTCAAATTGGGAGTCTTTTGTTATGTTAAAAAGAGGGCTTATGCTAAAATTAGTATTTTTTTTATTATTTATTACAGTTAAATTGAAATGGAAGATATGAATTTGGAGTCAGAGAATTATGAGAATGATATAGTAGGGAGTTGTGCAAGTTTTCCCTTAGATAATGTAGGAAGGGATTGCATTTACTATCCTCAAGTAAGAGATAAATTAAAGCCAAGAAAATACCAAGAATTTACAAAAATAGAGGATGCTAAAATTTTTTACAACACATGCGAAAGAATCTGGATTTAGTATTCGAGCTAATTGTGAAAGGAAGAATGATGGTGTAATAGTAAGAAAGTAATTTGTTTGTTATAAAGAAGAAAAGGGTTCAGTAGTTTAAGAAGAGTCTAAACAAAGGCGTCGATGGTCAATAAAAGAGTGTTGTCAAGCTAAAATTGCTTTTTTGATGTCAAAAGTTGGGTTGTATGTTGTTAGTGTATTTGTTGAAGGGCATAGCCACCCATTGTCCACCCCAAGTAGAACATTTTTGTTAAGATCTCATGTTTGTCTGAACAACTTAGCATGGTAAATATACCCTCGCATCAGCAGTTCAATTTTCTTGCAGTCCAAGCGCGAGGGATAGAAAATATTGGTTGTACACAAAGAGATTTATATAACTACGAGAGGGATAGACGTAAAGAGATGAATGGCCACGATGGAGATTTATTGCTTGAGTATTTTAAAATTGAATAAGGCAAGAATCCTTCATTTATTTTTAAAATTTAGGCAGATAAAGAAAACATATTGCTTATTGTTTTTGGGTTGATGGAACATCTAGACGGGCTTATAACTTTTTTGGCGATGTAGTGATATTTGATACCACATAAAACACTAATTATTATGGAATGATCTTTGCACCATTTTTATGGGTCAATAATCATGGTCAGAGAATTGTATTCGCTTGTGTTTTTTTATCTGATGAGACAATAGATTCCTTTGTTTGGCTTTTTAAGCAAATTTTAGAAGCTATGTCTGGTGATGCACCAAAGATTATTATCACTGACCAAGATCTAGCAATGACATATGCTATATCTGAAATTTTTTTGAATACATATCATAGGTACTGTAGTTGGCATTATTTGACTAAGTTTTCAGAAAAGTTAGATTCGGTTAAGTATAGCCACTATTATTCGGAGTTTTCAGATTTCATTTGGAAATCAGAATTATTTGAAGAGTTTGACTCAAAGTGGTTGGAGCTTGTTAAGAGAAGTGGGTTGAGCGATAATAAATTGCTAAAGTTAATGTATGAGATTCGCTCAACATGGGTGCCTACTCATTTAAATCATGTTTTGTTGGCCAATATGTCAAGTGGCCAGCGAGTAGAAAACTCTCATGCATTTTTAAGAGGTTTGTGAATAAACGTTTATCATTGTTTGATTTTATGATTCAATTTGGCAGAGAACTAACATACCAACTGTGACGCCCCCAAAATAGGTCCACACAACCCATTCTAAGTCGCCAAATACATTGTACAGAAAACAAATACAACTTCATTATTACAATTGTCGTGCAAAATACGATAACACATTTGCTGTGAGTTTAAATACAATTAAATATTATCTTCTAGACAATATCCAAACTCAAATATGTCCTCATTACAATTATTGATACACTATTTTACAAAATAGTGAGGACCACTAAAACAACTACCCTGAAATATCACTCCACACCCCGACTAGTTCCCGTTATATTCTCGTCTCCTAAGAATAAAAATGGAACAAAAATGAAAAGGGTGAGCCCAACTAGCCTAGTAAAGAATATTATGACTAAGATAATGTAGAACAAATTATCGTTAGCCTTCAATAAATAAGATAAAATATAATGGGCAACAAGTTTTAGATCAATATTCGTAGCGGAAATAACAATTCATTAGAAGAGTTAAGTATATAATAAAGTCTATTATCTTCTATGATTTAAAAGTCCATCATCAATATTTTATCTATGTAACATCAATCAATATACATCCTGAATCAAATATTCATCTTTGTACTACTGGCCAAAGATATTCATTTGTATCACCAGTTGGTCAGGTTCATCTCAACACCTGTCCATCTTTGCACTACGAGCCAAAGATATTTATTAAGTAATTATTCATCTTTGCACTACAGGCCAAAGATATTCTGTTATATCATCATTTAGGACTGAGGATGATGAAAAATATTTTAAAGAAAATGAATCCAGTGAGATAAAAGGACAAAGATTAGGGATTCGTACTTCAGTTTATCCAAGTTCAAAAATACTCCATAATAATCAATTGTGGAGCAAATTTCAAGAATGAAGATCAAAACATGGATACAATCAAAGATAGTAACCATAATAAACAACTTGGACCAAGAAAAGAAAATTTAATTTTTCTGTGAATAGTGCCGTATACGCGAATAGTAACCCAGACACGAAAAGATAACAATTTCACAATAAAATCATACTTCATGAATAGTACTCGTGAATAGCACTATATTCGTGAATAGTGTCTTCATGTGAATAGTGTTGTATACGTGAATAGTAACCTCGACATGAAAAGGTAAAAATTTCATAATAAAATGCATACCAATATTTTTGTATAATAATATTAAAAGAAATAACATCATTTACGAAAAAAAATAACATCTCTTACCTCAAAAGACAAGTACTTCTAACTGAAATATCAGATATAATCCTGAAGAAAACTTTCACTGTTTATCAACTCTCAAAGTATCTAAATACTCACAAAAATACGCTCGATATATAGAGAAAGAAACTTTTGATTCTGGTGTGATTTTCATTTCTATCTAAGCACCCCATTTATAGGAAATGCTTAGCACACCAGGATTAACAAAATCCCTTCGGTGGCTTCTATGCACCCCTTCTTTGAAAAATGAGCACACCACTTTTGAAATAATTCTCAACACATTTTCCACAAAAACAAAAGTGGGGCCCACCCATTTTTTTAATAAAAATATTTATTTCTGAATCTTCATTAATTCATAATAAATAGCCTTTTATAATAAAAATATGAACCTTATGTCCATTCCATATAAAATTTAATTTTCTACAACTTTATAGAAGAAAGTTTTTCCAAATTCTAAACAGAAAATGTCTGAAATCCACATACGGATGATTTTTAATACCTCCATTTCGACAAAATACTGATAAAACACCTCAGAATTAATTCCTTCATTTATATCCACATAAAATAAATATTTCTTTATCATATAAATCAATAATTAATTATTCACAAATAATATTACGAATCACAATAATAATGACAACCGAATCGTTCCCAAGAAGAGGGGCTTTCGATTAAAATTTTTCTTCTCTTGGCGCATGATTAGGTGACCAAACCCCTTTCTGAAACGAACTTCCTGTAGACATTGCCAATAATGTTATCTAATAATATTATTCAAATAATATGAATTATTGATCTGATAATGGGAAATATTGTGCAGTGATAATTATTGAAACAATAATAATATAAAATATTAACGTAACAATTATTTAATCAATAAAATAAAATATTGAACAATAATTACTTTAACAATTATTGAGTAGTGCCTTCTTACGTAATAATCAATAATCCAAAAATATTGTGCAATATCGTGTGCTACTGTGTAACCACGCGTATTACTGTACTTTAACCACCAGGTATTCCAACAGTATTAACTGGTAACAACTACGCCGTCTTTTATTAAAAAAAACTCATACTTGTCATTTTCTTCATCCGACAATTTTCTGTTATGGGACCCACAAATGGCTGCACCATCGTACGAATATTCCCCGACTGCAAGAATATTCCACGACCAAACGAATATTCCCTGACAACAATGAATATTTTATAAGCACTTGCTTATTTTGCAAAATTTGAACATTTTCCCCATAACTAGCCACATTAATCAAGTCAACCCCTTACTATATCAAAATAATAAATAGAGGAAATTCAATTTTATTCATAGAAAGTTGGGGTCTTACAACCTCCCCTCCTTATGAAATTTTGTCCTCAAAATTGACGTACGTACTTAGTGTTTCAAAAAGGTGAGGATACCTCGCTTTCATTTTCAATTCTAACTCCCAGGTCATTTCCTCAATAGCATGGTTCCTCCACAAAACTTTGACTTATGGTATAACCTTTCTGCGTAGGACATGCTCCTTCCTATCCAAGATCTTGACAGGTACCTCCTCGTACGTTAAATCTTCGGTTATCTCGTCTGGTTCTAACTCAATAATATGGTTTGGGTCTTTCACATATTTACGAAGCACAAATATGTGAAAAACATTATGAACACGAGACATACTTGGAGGTAATGCGAGTCTATAAGCCACATTTCCTACTCGGTCAAGAATCTCAAATGGACCAACATATCGTGGATTAAGCTTTCCTCTCTTCCTGAATCTTGTAACTCCCTTCCATGGAGCAACACATAACAATATATGGTCCCCAATATTAAATTCCACGTCATTTCGATGAAGATCCGCATACCTTTTTGGTCGATCCTGTGCCATTTGTATACATTGTCGGATCATTTGGATCTTCTTTGTAGTCATACATACCAACTCTGGTCCCAACAATGTTACTTCACCCACCTCATCCCAACATACTGGAGAACGACACTTTCGTCCATACAATGCTTCAAATGGAGTCACACCTATACTTGCCTGATAACTGTTGTTGTAGGAGAATTCCACCAATGGTAGGTACTTATCCTAACTCCCTTTGAAGTCTAGAACACAAAGTCTCAATAGATCTTCAAGAGTTTGAATAGTCCTTTCCGATTGCCCGTCCGTTTGAGGATGATATGCCAAACTGAATAGTAAATTCGTGCCCATAGCTTTCTACAAACTAACCCAAAATCGTGAAGTGAATCTTGCGTCACGATCCGAAACTATGGATACAGGCATGTCATGCAATCTCACAATCTTATTCACGTAGATATGAGCAAGACGTTCAAGGGAATAAGTCTCTCGTATAGGCATGAAATGAGCAGACTTGGTTAATCTATCAACAATAACCCAAATCACATCTATGCATTGAGAAACCTTGGGAAGACCAGTAACAAAATCCATGGTAATGTGTTCCCACTTCTATTTTGGAATCTCAAGTGGTTGCAATGGACCCTAATTTGGCACTTGATGCTCCGCTTTTACACGTCGACAAGTTAAACACCTCGAGATAAACTCCGTGATCTCTCTCTTCATATTGCTCCACCAAAATGTATGTTGTAGATTATGATACATTTTGGTACTCCCAGGATGGATTACAAACGGTGTGTTGTGTGCCTCCATCATGATTCTATGCTTCAAGTCAGAATCGTTAGGAATGCAAAGTCTGGAGTTGACTCAAAGTATTCCTTCTTCATCGATTTTTGCTTCTGGAATAACACCTTCTTGTACTTTCTTCTTCATATGCATCAGCTCTGGGTCTGTGGCTTGAGCAACTTTAACTTTATCGATTAAAGTTGGTTCTACTCGTATATTTGATATCATCACATGGGTACTTGGAGCCTTTAACTCTATATCCATTCTTTGAAATTCGTACAAAATGGGTTTTTGTGTTAACAACATCGCACTCGTACCCGCATAAGATCTTCTACTCAATGCGTCAACTACCACGTTTGCTTTTCCAGGATGATATTGAATGGTATGGTCAAAATCTTTCAATAGCTCGAGCCAACGTCGTTGCCGCATGTTGAGTTCCTTTTGGGTGAAGAAATATTTGAGGCTTTTATGATCTGTATATATCTCCACTTTTTCCCTTTACAGGTAGTGTCTCCAGATCTTCAACGCGGAAACGACTGATACCAACTCTAGATCATTAGTGTGATAATTCCTCTCATATTTTTTGAGTTTTCGTGAGGCATAGGCTATGACATTCTCATGTTACATGAGAACACATCCTAACCCTTTGCCTAAATCATCATTGTAGATAACAAATCCATCCTAACCAAATGGTATTGTCAGAACAGGTGCTGAAATGAGTCTCCTCTTGAGCTCTTAGAAACTCTTCTCGCATTCCTCTCTCCATACGAATTTTGTATCTTTCCGAGTCAGCAGAGTTAACGGAGTAGCGATTCGAGAAAATCCTTCAATAAATCTCCTATAATAACCAGCTAAGCCCAAAAACCTATGTACTTCGGTCACCGACTTCGGTTGCTCCCAACTTTGTATTGCTTCAATCTTCGCCGGGTCAACAGAAACTCCATGTTTTGACACCACGTGCCCAAGGAATGCTACTTCCTCAAGCCAGAACTCGCATTTCTTCAGCATGGCATATAGCCTGTTATCACGAAGCCTTTGAAGTACCAGCTTCAAATGGTGCTCATAATCTTCACGACTTTTAGAATAGATGAGGATGTCATCAATAAAGACAACAACGAACTGATCCAAATATTCCTTGAACACACGGTTTATCATATCCATGAAAGCAGCAGGAGCATTAGTCAATCCAAAATACATGACTAAAAATTCATAATGCTCGTATCGAGTTCTAAAAGAAGTCTTCAGAATATCCTCAGTTTTAATCTTCAGCTGATGATATCCATAAAGAAAATCGATCTTTGAAAAGAATTGTGCTCCTTGCAACTGGTCGAACAGGTCATCAATGCGAGGTAATGGATACCTATTGATGGTGACATAGTTCAATTCTCAGTAGTCAATATAAAGTTGCATACTCCCATTTTTCTTCTTTACGAATAAAACAGGAGTACCCCAAGGAGATGTACTAGGACGAATGAAACCGATGTCTAACAACTCCTGTAGTTGGACCTTTAACTCCTGAAGTTCAATAGGAGCCATTCAATATGGGGTTTTAGAAATGGGTTTTGTACCAGGTTTAAGGTCAATAAAGAATTCAACTTCACGTTCTGGGGGTAGACCGGGAAGTTCTTCAGGAAATACATCAGGAAATTCACTAACAACAGAAATATTATTCAAATCTGACGTATTTTTGTTCAAGTCCATGACATGGGCTAAGAAAGCTTAACATCTGTTTTTCAATAAACGAATGGCTTTATGGATTGATATGATAGTGATTGACTTTAGTGGTTTGGTTGCTTGAATTCGCATAACAGGTTGGTTAGGAATATGAAAACTAACAACCTTATGAAAATAATCAATTTTGGCATGATGAGTAGTTAACCAATCAATCCCTAAAATCGCATCAAATGTAAGTATTTTCAAAGAAATAAGATCGATAGGTAATGTGATGGTCCCAACTTGAATCAAGTAAGATTTATAAATCATGGTTGTAACGAAAGTTTCTCCTAATGGAGTTTCAACAAATAAGTCAAAGTCTAATTTCTGAGGGGTTAAGTTCAAACGTTGAGCACAAGTAGGAGAAATAAAACAATGGGTAGAACCGGTATCTAATAAGGTATAAACTTCACAAGAGTTTATGATTAGCTTACTCGTGATCACCTTGTTCGGGTTCCTCGCATTTTGGGCAGTCTTGACAAATGCTCATCCAGAAACCACCGAATTTAACTTTTCTGGGACAACCTTTGGTGTCATCATTACTGCTAAAATTGACTTTTGGTATAGGGCATATTCCACCCTCAACTTCTTTATCGTACTCCTGTTTCATGATCTGAATCATAAATCTTCGATCCATATCGAATTGGAGTTGACCGCAATGTACAAGGTAATTCAAAACTCGATGTTGGGTTTTCCCAATTGCTATCCAAAAAGAGAAATACATATCATCTATTTTAGCCTTTTTAGATCAGATTTCTCTTTCAACAATATCAATGCGTCATGCGGCTTTTACCCATGCATCCTTCATTCTCACTCGTTCAGTTGTTTCTTCTTTCAGCTGATCCTTGACAAATAATTCTCAGATTCCAGCTTTATCATCTTATACTCTGCCAAAGATTGCTTCTGTTCAAGCATCACATATCGGGTAACATAAGCTTGAATTATTGCATCCTTTTGCTCCACGACCGCCTGCCGTTCTTCATCCTGCTCTTTTAACTCGTGAATACGATTTTGTAGTTCTATATTTTGATCATAAAGTTCTCCTAATAAATCCTCCTCAGGTTCCTTTTCTTCCTCACTCTCAGCTGCTACCTATGCGACTAGCTCTTGTGCAACTATTAATTCTTCACTCACCACATGGATATCTCTAATTTCTTCTTCGCCTGACATTCTACAATCAATTTTAATAACTTAATTAGTACTCCCCAATAAAATCTTTGTTATAACAAAATATTAAACTCCAATATTTATTGTTTAAATGAATCTCCTCGATTCATCACTTAAAACTCTATATGAGTTCATCTCTTAATTTTTAGATGTCATTTTCAAATACTGCTACAAAACAAGGGTTAATTAAAGAAATTAACATGCCACATATTATCCTTATATTCTAACCGAGTAAACAAATAAGCTTAGGTAGGACACCCTAGCGAAGGATTTACCCGTCACTCCCTTCCTAGTTCTAACCCCAGATCTCCATCAGAGATCATATCCCTAAGCCCTGATACCAACTGTGACGCCCCCAAAATAGGTCCACACAACCCATTCTGAGTCGCCAAATACATGGTACATAAAACAACTACAACTTCATTATTACAATTGTCATACAAAATACGACAACACATATGTTGTGAGTTTAAATACAAATATTGTCTTCTAGACAATATCCAAACTCAAATAAGTCCTCATTACAATTATTGATACACTAAAATAACTGCCCTTAACATCACTCCACACCCCGACTAGTTACCGCTATATTTTCGCCTCCTGAGAATAAAAATGGAACAAAAAGGAAAAGGGTGAGCTGTAAGACCCCAGCTTTTATAAATAAAGATGAATTTTCTATAAATATTATTTTTGAATATTATGGAATAATTTGATATAATGTTATAGTTGTGGGTAATATTTATAAATTTTACAAAGTATCACAGTGGTTATATTATATTCGATTGGTGGGGAATATTAGGTTTAACGGGGAATATTAAATACAATGGCTCAATCATTGGTGGACCCCACAATGAAATTATTGTCGGATTGAGAAAAGCGACAAAATATTTTATTGAAATAACGGCGGAAGTTTCTGGTTGATCTTTGTTGAACTACTCGGTAGTAAAAAATGCGATGTACATGTGGTTGCATAGTAGCACCGGTATTGATTATTGATGCTTATGTGAGAAGTCACTCGGTTTGATTCCATTATTGTCGATTAATAAATTTATTATAGCGATAATGACTTTTTGTTTTATTATTATTATTAACGTAATAAAAGCGAAACATCTTTTATATAAAATAGAATACTTTATTAAAGTTATTTTATATAAATATATTATATTATATTTTATTATGCATAGTGTTTTAATAGTGTTTTGCATAGTGTTTGCATAGTAAAATGTTTTTATATAAATAGAATATATTATATTTTATTTAAAAGATTTTGCTTTAAATATGGACCATCAGATTAAAGTAAATCAATCTGGATGAGTTCATGGATTAATTACTATGCATTCCATTTTCCTATAAATAGAAGCTCATTCCTTTATTATTTTCTTACAAATTCATTGAAACTCTAGAGAGAAAATTATAGAGAAAAGTATAGAGAAAAAGTTATAGAAAGAAGAAGAGTATTCTACTTTACTTCACTACTTCTATATTAGGTTCTTTTCTACGGTAAGGGGTGTTATTCTTTCTTCTTGAAGAGAACTTACATTATTCCATTCACTATTATTACATTGGAATAACTTTTGTAAAAGTGGCATACCCTATACATAACTTTGTATCTGTGACATACCCTATACTTGGTGAAATCCTTATGTTATTCCATTGCTTATTATTACATTGGAATAACTTTTGTATCTGTGGTTTACCCTATACTTGGTGACATTCTTCTATTATTACATTTGGAACATCACATGCATGTGTTTTACAGGACTGGTTAAAATCTTTATTATTATTACATTTGGAACATCACATGCATGTGTTTTACAGGACTGGTTCCGTCTTTATCATTACATTTGGAATATCCTATCGTGTGTTTTACAGGATGCAGTTCCATCTTTATTATTACATTGGAACATCACATCGGTGTGAATTTCACGACTTTGGTTCCGTTATTATTATTACATTGGAATAACTTTGTCATGTCTGAAGTCACGCATGCATGGTGATTTCTTTTGTTATTCCATTCTTTATTATACCCGGTTGGTTAAAACTTTGACTTCTATACTCCATGAAATTAGTAGAATATCCTTGATATTTGCGTTTCATCCAGATATCTTTTCATGGAAATATTCTTACGATCATTCTTGAATTTTACTCTACTAAAAAGCGATATCATGTTGACAATTTGGGACGTTAATAATTCTGGATAAAATAATTCTTGAACTTGTTTTATTGAATTCTTATATCATTGTCATCATCCTCGTATTTATATTTTTTTTAAAAAGTCATCTTATTGGAAAGCCCCTCTTTCTGATGGCACATAGAGCATGGATGGACTTGGTATGATTATGACCGAGGATTATTGGTTAATCATGGCCAGTAATGTTACAAATGATGTGGTAAAAATCCTCGATTAGTAGTAGTGCATTGATGGGCCAAAAGGATTGGCATGATCATGACCATTAATGAATACACTAACTTCTTGACCTTATTCAGTAGTGCGTTTATATAATTGTGGTATAAAGGATGCGAAAAGAATATTGTGGTGGATAAAAGCTACTGATACTTAAAGAATATCCTTGGCGTAGTGCGGGGGTGATTCGATGATGTGGATTATTTATTAAAATTTGAGTCTCAAGATTATACTTGATGATGAAAACCTTTTAAATCATAAAAGATAGTAGATTTTATTTTCTACTTGACTCTTTTAATGGATTGCTTATTCATTGCTAGATTAAACTTGGTTATCTATTGTATTTTATCGGTTTAACATTGTTGAAGACTATTGATAATTTATTACTCGCATTATCTTAGTCATAATATTTCTTCTTTTTGGGCTAGTTGAGCTCACCCTTTCTTTCATTTTGTTCTCTTGAAATGAGAAATATAGTTTGGACGAGTCGGGGAAGCAGTGATGGTCTGAAGATAGCATTAGTAGTCCTCACTATTACGTGAAATAGTGTGATAATAATTATAATGAGGACTTTTTGTTTGAGTTTGTATAATATCTAGTAGAAGCGATATTTGTATTTAAACTCACGATTTATGTCGTATTATTACAAAACAGATTATGTTAATAAGTTGTATTTAAATTACATACCATGTAAGTGGCGACCCAAGATGGGTGATGTATACCTAATTTTGGGGCGTCACGGTTGATATCGAGAGCTAAGGATATGATCCACGGCTAAGATGTGAGAAAAGTACTAGGAGGAGAGATGGGAAATACCTTGGCTAGTATGACCTACCTAAGTTTATGTGCTATTTTTATTGGTCGGTCAGAATATAAAGATAATTGTTACATGTCGATTAATCTTTTGTTTTGTGGCGATGTCTGAAAATGACATCGAGAATGTTGAGAATAGCAATGGAGCCTGAGAGCGATCGTTGATTCACCACATATCAATAATCGGGATAATGTGCATCGAGGCGACAATCCTCATGCAAACAACAACACCGACCAAATGATGAATGATCAAATGATCGGAGGCTTTATGCAATTTATCTGCAATGATGAGGAGAGGCGACTCTGTCCAAAGCGTGGGTGGAAACACGGAAAACTCTCGGTGATCCACCGCTAAACAATTCAAGGAGCTGGGACCACCGGAGTTTAAGGGAGAGCAAAACCACTTACGGCGGAAGCATGGATAAAAGCATGATTACCAAGATATTTGATGTCTTGGGATGCTCAGAGGAAGCAAAGGTTCCCTTTACGCCTTTATGTTGCGGCGGAGGCGATTCTTGGTGGGAATCGGTAAAAGCGTACTCAACTTCTTTGTCTTGAAGATATCTTGGGAGAAGTTCGAGAGGCATTCAACGACAAATACTTTCACGAAAGTATTAGCCACATGAAGGAGGTAGAGTTTATCAAGTTGGAACAAAACAATATGGCCGTGTCCATGATCTGAGGCAAAATTTGCGGAGTTATCACGGTTTCGTCCCACTTGGTGGATAATGAAGAGAAATGGCGAATGTTTTTAGAGGTTTGAAGTCGGAATCTCGTCAACATCTTATTTCTCATAAAGCGTGTTTGTATTCGAGATGTTGTAAATAGGGCTCGATTAGTGGAGTGCGATAATGAGTCAACCTGACTAAAAGAAGCGGTAAAGAAAGTATAATACCGGTGAGTAGTCATCGAGCGGTGACAACAAGCGTGGAGGAATCAACGGGCGGATATGGTAACCACTTGGTGGTAATCGAGGCCAAAACAATAAGAATGGACATTTCAAAGCGGAGATTCAACAATGATGGAAAGAGCGTCGACACCGACACCCGTTGTTAAGGAAGGAGAAAGACCACCTATCATATGCTTCAAATGCGGAGAAGAGGGACACATCGGTCCGAACTATGCCATGCCGTCAAAGCGTGTTATAATTGTGGAAGAAGGTCACTTAGCTCGATTTTGTCGTTCTGAAGACAAATTCAACTAGGATGGAGGCACCAAAGTAGTCCCGAAAAAAATCAAAAGCAGTAGTCTGAGGAGGCGTTTGTTGTGACCTCCCGAGAGCAAGGAACCGAATGAGGTCATCACGGGTAAGCTTATCATAAACTCTAATGAAGTCTACACTTTATTTGATATCGGTTCTACCCATTCTTTTATTTCTCTACTTGCGCTCATCGATTAAATTTGACTCAGGAGAAATTAGACTTTGACTTATCTGTGGAAACTCCGTTGGGAGAAACCTTCATTACATCCATCTTTGTTTATAAGTCTTGTTTGGTTCAAATCGGTACCCTCACATTACACCGTCGATCTTATTTCATTAAAAATACTTGCATTTGGCGTGATTACAGGGATTGATTGGTTAACTACTTATCATGCAAAAATTGATTGTTTTAAATGGGTTGTTAGCTTTCATATTCCTAATCAACCTATTATCTTGAATTCAAACGACCAAACCATTAAAATTAATCACGGTCATCTCAAGCCATAAAGCTATTCGTTTATTGAAAAATGGATGTCAAGCTTTCTTAGCTCATGTCACGATTTAAACAAAAATAAATCGGTTTTGAGCGATATTTCTATTGTTAATAAATTTCTGACGTATTCCCAGAAGAACTTCTGGCCTACCCCGGGCGTGAAATTGAATTTTGTATCGACCTTGAACACGGTACAAAAACCTATTTCCAAAGCCCCATGTCGAATGGCTCTATTGAACTTGAGGAGTTAAAGACCCAATGCTGCGAGAATTGTTAGACATTGGCTTTATTAGTCCTAGTACTTCTCCTTGGGGTGCTCTGTTCTATTCGTGAAGAAGAAAGATGGGAGTATCGCGACTTTGTATTGATTATCGGGAGTTGAATCATGTCACCATCAAAAATAGGTATCCATTGCCACGTATTGATGACTGTTTGACCCGTTTACGAGGAGCCAAATTCTTTTCAAAGATTGATCTTAGTTCGGATATCACCAATTGAAGATTAGAACCATTGACATTCCAAAGGCGGCTTTGAGAACTTCGATGCGGGCATTATGAATTCTAGTCATGTCCTTTGGATTGACTAATGCTCTAACGCCTTCATGGATATGATGAGCCAGTATTCAGGAATATTTAGATCACTTTGTGGTCGTCTTTATTGATGACATCCTTATTTATTCCAAAAGCCGTGAAGATCATGAGCAACACTTGAAGTGACACTCCAAAAGCTTCGTGAATATAAGCTTTATGCCAAGTTGAAGAAATCACGAGTTACGGCTTGAAGAAGTAGCATTCCTTGGGCCGCGTGGTATCAAGTCATGGAATATCTGTGACCCGACAAATTGAAGCTATTCAAAAGTAGGAACAACCTAAATCGATGGCCAAAATCGTAGCTTTCTCGGTTTAAATTGGTTATTATCGGAGATTCATGGAAGGATTTTCTCGAATCGCTACTCCATTGACTCGGTGACTCGAAAAGATCTGAAGTTCGGTTGGAGCGAAGAATGTGAGAAGAGTTTTCAAGAACTCGAGAGAGACTTATTTATTTTGTTACGACAATACCATCGGCTCGGAGGATTTGTCATCTGATGATGCTTGAGCAAAGGGTTGGGATGTGTTCTTATGCAACATGGAAAAGTTATAGCCTATGCCTCGCGACAACTCAAAGAATATGAGAGGAATTATCCTACTCGTGATCTGGGTTAGCGGTTGTTATCTTCTGCACTTAAAATTTGGAGGCATTACTTGTATGGGGAGAAAGTGGAGATCTTTACGGATCATAAAAGCCTCAAATATTTCTTCACTCAAAAGGAACTCAACATGCGACAACGATGTTGGCTTGAACTGTTGAAAGATTATGATCATACCATCGATACCATCTGGAAAAGCGAGCGTGGTAGGTGATGCATTGAGTAGAAGATCGTATGCAAATCTGAGTGCGTTATTGTCAACACAAAGGCCCATTTGTGTGACTTGCAAAGGATGGAGATAGAGTTAAAGACTCGAGGGCGCGTGTGATGATAGCGAATATCTGAGTAGAACCAACTTTAATCGATAAAGTTAAAGCTACTCGAAGCTACGGACACAGGTGATGCGTGTGAGGAAGAAAGTGCAAGAGGGTGCTATCTTGGGAAGCAAGAATCGATGAAGAAGGAATACTTGAGTCAACTCCGGACTTTGTGTTCCTAACGACCACGATTTAAAGTATAATATCATGATGGGCGCCTGACACACCATTTGCAATCCATCACAGGAGTACCAAAATGTATCATGATATTAAATCGTACATTTTGGTGGAGCAATATGAAGAGAGAGAGATAGCGTTGTTTATCTCAAGGTGTCTAACTTGTCAACGAGTTAAAGCGGAGCATCAAGTACCAAAAGGTCCATTGCAACCACTTGAAATTCGGAATGGAAGTAGGGAGCACATTACCATGGATTTAATTCTGGGTCTTCCTAAGGTTTCTCAAGGCATTGATGCGATTTGGGTCATTGTTGATAGATTGACCAAATCTGCTCTCATTTCTTCTGAAATCTGAGAAACTTATACACTTGAACGTCTTGCTTTCGTATGTACATAAGCGAGATTGTAAGATTGCATGGTATCTTGGTATCCATAGTTTACGATCGAGACCAAGATTCACTTCACGATTTTGGGTTAGTTTGCAAAAAGCTATGAGCACAGACTTACGATTTAGCTTCGGCATATCATCCTCGGAGCAGACGGACGATCGGAGAGGACTATTCAAACTCTTGAAGATCTATTAAGACTACGTGTTCTTGATTTCAAGGGGAGTTGGGACAAGTTCTTACCATTGGTGGAGTTTTCCTACAACAACAGATTATCAAGCAAGTATTGGCATGGCTCCATTCGAGCGTTGTATGGAAGAAAGTGTCGTTCTCGATTATCTTTGGGATGAGGTGGGTGAAACAACGTTGTTGGGACCGGAGTTGATACGTATGACTACGGAAAAGATTCAAACGATCCGAACAACGTATAAAAACCTCACAAAATCGACAAAAGAGTTATCTTGATCTTCATCGAAAGGGCGTGGAATTTGATATAGGAGATCATGTGTTGTTAAAGAGTTGCTCCATGGAAAGGAGTTACAAGATTTGGAAAGAGAGGAAAACTTAATCCTCGATTCATCCGGTCCATTTTAATCCTCGATCGAGTAGGAACTGTGGCCTATAGACTCGCTTTCTGCTGAAATATGTCTCGTGTTCATAACGTTTTTCACATATCCATGTTACGTAAATATGTGAAAGACCCGAACCATATTATTGAGTTAGAACCCAGGACGAAATAGCGGAAGATTTGGCGTATGAAGAGGTTCTGTTCAAATTTTGGATAAGAAGGAACATATTCTACGCTCGAGTTTATACCTCAAGTCGAAGTTTTGTGGAGGAACCACGATGTTGAGAAATGACTTGGGAGTTAGAATCAAAATACAATCAAGGTATCCTTACCTCTTCAACATACCGTCGTACCCTAATTTCGAGGCGAAATTTCATAAGAAGGAGAGGTTGTAAGACCCGGCTTTTATAAATAAAGATGAATTTTCTATAAATATTATTTTTGAATATTATGGAATAATTTGATATAATGTTATAGTTGTGGGTAATATTTATAAATTTTGCAAAAGTATGCAAGTGGTTATATTATATTAGATTGGTTTGGGAATATTCGGTTTAGCGAGGGAATATTAAATACAATGACTCAATCATTGGTGGACCCCAGCAATGAATTATTGTCGGATTGAAAGCGACAAAAATATTTTATTGAAATAACGGCGGAAGTTTTCTGGTTGATCTTGTTGAACTACTTTCATTAGTAAAAGTACGATGTCATGTGGTTGCATAGTAGCATACGGTATTGATTATTGATGCTTATGTGAGAAGTCACTCGGTTTGATTCCATTATTTTCATGAATTATTATATAGCGATAATGACTTTTTGTTTTATTAAATATTATTAACGTAATAAAATGAAACATCTTTTATATAAAATGTAATACTTTATTAAAGTTATTTTATAAATAAAATATATTATATTTTATTATGCATAGTGTTTTTTTGCATAGTGTTTTTGCATAGTGTTTGCATAGTAAAATGTTTTTATATAAATAGAATATATTATATTTTATTTAAAAGATTTTGCTTTAAATATGGATGTCAGATTAAAGTAAATCAATACTGATACCGTTCATGGATTAATTACTTATGCATTCCATTTTCCTATAAATAGAAGCTCATTCCTTCATTATTTTCTTACGAATTCATTGAAACTTTAGAGAGAAATTATAGAGAGAAGCTATAGAGAGAAAAGTTATAGAAAGAAGAAGAGTATTACTTACTTCTTACTTCTATATTTAGGTTCTTTTTTTGTACGGTAAGGGTGTTATTCTTTCTTCTTGAAGAGAACTTACATTATTCCATTCACTATTATTACATTGGAATAACTTTTGTAAAAGTGGCATACCTATACATAACTTTTGTATCACATGGCATACCCTATACTTGGTGAAATCCTTATATTATTCCATTGCTTATTATTACATTGGAATAACTTTTGTCACACCTGATTTACCCTATACTTGGTGACATTCTTCTATTATTACATTTTGGAACATCCACATGCATGTGTTTTTTACAGGACTGGTTAAAATCTTTATTATTATTACATTGGAACATCACATGCATGTGTTTTACAGGGACTGGTTTAAAATCTTTATCATTACTGTTGGAATATCCTATCTCATGTGTTTTACAGGATTTGGTTCCATCTTTATTATTACATTGGAACATCACATGATTGTGAATTTCACGACACAGTTCCGTTATTATTATTACATTTGGAATAACTTTGTCTGTCAAAATACCGCATGCATGGTGATTTCTTTTGTTATTCCATTCTTTATTATACCCAATTGGTTAAAACTTTGACTTCTATACTCCATGAAATTAGTAGAATATCCTTGATATTTGCGTTTCATCGATATCTTTTCATGGAAATATTCTTACGATCATTCTTGAATTTTACTCTACAAAGCGTATCATGTTGACACAATTTGGGCGTTAATAATTCTGGATAAAATAATTCTTGAACTTGTTTTATTGAATTCTTATATCATTGTCATCATCCTCATGTTTATATTTTTTTTAAAGTCATACGTGGCACATGTAGAGCATGGATGGACTTGGTATGATTATGACCGAGGATTATTCGGTTGTAATCATGGCCGTAATGTTACAAATGATGTGGTAAAAATCCTCGATTAGTAGTAGTGCATTGATGGACGATTGTTGGCATGATCATGACCATTAATGAATACACAACTATTCTTGGCGTGAGTGCGGGAATAATTGTGGTCGTGATACTAAAGAATATCCTTGGCCAAGTAGTGCGGGGGTGATTCGATGATGTGGATTATTTATTAAAGTGAGTCTCGGCTATAACAATGATGAAAAACCTTTTAAATCATAAAAGATAGTAGATTTTATTTTCTACTTGACTCTTTTAATGGATTGCATATTCATTGCAGATTAAACTGGTTTGTCTATTGTATTTTATCGGTTTAACATTGTTGAAGACTATTGATAATTTATTACGCATTATCTTAGTCATAATATTTCTTCTTGGGCTAGTTGAGCTCACCCTTTCTTTCCTTTATTCTCTTGAAAAATGAGAATATAGGCTTGGGACGAGTCGGGGAAGCAGTGATGGTCACGAAGATAGCATTAGTAGTCCTCACTATTACGTGAAATAGTGTGATAATAATTGTAATGAGGACTTTTTGTTTGAGTTTGTATAATATCTAGTAGACGATATTTGTATTTAAACTCACGATTTATATCGTATTATACAAAACAGATTATGTTAATAAGTTGTATTTAAATTCTGTACCATGTAAGTGGCGACCCAAGATGGGTGATGTATACCTAATTTTGGGGGCGTCACATGAGCTCAACTAGCCCAGTAAAGAATATTATGACTAAGATAATGTAGAACAAATTATCGTTAGCCTTCAATAAATAAGATAAAATATAATGGGCAACGAGTTTTAGATCAATATTTGCAGCGAAAATAACAATTCATTAGAAGAGTTAAGTAGAGAATAAAGTCTACTATCTTCTATGATTTAAAAGTCCATCATCAATATTTTAACCTTGTAACATCAATCAATATACATCCTGAATCAAATATTCATCTTTGCACTACGGGCCAAAGATATTCATTTGTATCACTAGTTAGTCAGGTTAATCTCAACACATGTCCATCTTTGCACTACGGGCCAAAGATATTCAACAAGTAATTATTCATCTTTGCACTACAGGCCAAAAATATTCAGTTATATCATCATTTAGGACTGAGGATGATGAAAAATATTTTAAAGAAAATGAATCCAGTGAGATAAAAGGACAAAGATTAGGGATTCGTACTTCAGTTTGTCCAAGTTCAGAAATACTCCATAATAATCAATTGTGCAATAAATTTCAAGAATGAAGATCAAAACATGGATACAATCAAAAATAGTAACCATAATAGACAACTTGGACCAAGAAAAGAAAATTTAATTTTTTACGTGAATAGTCTTTTGATATCTGCGAATAAGTAACCTCAACACGAAAAGATAACAATTTCACAATAAAATCATACTTCATGAATAGTACTCGTGAATAGTACCGTATTCGTGAATAGTATCTTCACGTGAATAATGTCGTATACGTGAATAGTAACCTCGACATAAAAGGGTAAAAATTTCATAATAAAATTCATACCAATATTTCGGTATAATAATATTAAAAGAAATAACATCATTTACGAAAAAATAACATCCCTTACCTCAAAAGACAAGTACTTCTGACTGAAATATCAGATATAATATTGAAGAAAACTTACACTGCTTATCAACTCTCAAAGTATCTAAATATTCACAAAAATACGCTCGATATATAGAGAAAGAAACTTTTGATTCTGGTGTGGTTTTCATTTCTATCTAAGCACCTTATTTATAGGAAATGCTTAGCACACCAGGATTGACAAAATCCTTTCGGTGGCTTCTACACACCCCTTCTTTGAAAAATGAGCACACCACTTTTGAAATAATTCTCAGCACATTTTCCACAAAAACAAAAGTGGGGCCCACCCATATTTTTAATAAAAATATTTATTTTCAAAACTTCAATAATTCACAATAAATAGTTATTTTATCAGAAAAATATGAACCTTATGTCCATTCCATATAAAATTTAATTCTCTACAACTTTGTAGAAGAAAGTTTTTCTAAATTCCAAACAAAAAATGACCGAAATCCACATACGAATAATTTTTAATACCTCCATTTCGATAAAATACAGATAAAACACCTCAACATAAATTCCTTCATTTATATACACATTAAATAAATATTTTCTTATCATATAAATCAATAATTAATTATTTACAAATAATATACAGAATCACAATAATGACAACCAGGTCGTTCCCAAGAAAGAGGGGCTTTCCGATTAGGATTTCTACTTACTAGCGCGCAATTAGGTGACCAAATCCCTTTTCTAGACAGAAATTCCTTAGATAATATTGCCAATAATGCTATATAATAATATTATTCAAATAATATGAATTATTAATCTGATAATGGGAAATCTGTGCAGTGACAATTATTGAAACAACAATAATATAAAATATCAACGTAGCAATTATTGAGTTAATAAAATAAAATATTGAATAGTAATTACTGTAACAATTATTGAGTAGTGCCTTCTTACGTAAGAATCAATCATCTAAAAATATTGTGCAATCTGATACCACTCGCTCTTTGTGCAGCCGCGTATTCTTGTACTTTAACCACGTGTATTTCATCGGTGTTACTTGAATAACAACTACGTCATTATTTATAAAAAAATGCATACTTGTTATTTTCTTCATTCGACAGTTTTCCGTTATGGGACCCACAAATGGCTACGCCATCGTACGAATATTCACCGACAACAAGAATATTCACGACCAAACGAATATTCTCCGACAACAATGAATATTTTATAACCACTTACTTATTTAAAATATTTGTGCATTTTACCCATAACTAACTACATTAATCAAATCAACCCCTTACTATATCAAAATAATAAATAGAGAAAATTTAATTTTATTCATAAAAAGTTGAGGTCTTACACCAACGGGGTTAAATGCTTTCTAAGTCACTGTACTTTATGTCAACTTACAAATGGGTCATTAAACTTTTTTTTTTCTTACAGTCAACTCACTGTACTCGACTTTTCTAACACAAAATTAAAAAAACCGTTAAGTCGGGTGGACTTTAACGGAAAAAGACAGCTAAGCTGCTGAGTTGTCCAAAAAAAAGCTGATGTGGCGTCCTTGCGTGACGTGTCAGTGATTATGTGGATTTGGAGGTAAATTTTTATGAAGAAAATGCGAAAAAATATTTTAAAGTATAATATAAATTTAAAAAGTGTGCCAAAAAATAAGAAAAAAATAAAAAATATATTTAATTATTTTTGTAATTAATATAAAATAAAATTTTATTTATAATTAAACAATTTATAAAATAAAAATCCAAAAATATACTAATTAAAATTAAGGGAATGTGAAATATATTTAGGGAAATAAAAGAATATTATAATAAAATCAAAAATTTAGCAAAAAATACATGGTAGAAATTAAAAATAAAAAGAGTTATTTAGTTATTTTTGTAATTAATAGAAAATATTTTATATAATTAATAACAAATATAATTGAAAAAATTATAAAGATTATAAAATTAAAAATCTTTTCAAATTAAAAATCTTTTCAAATTCAGACATTCAAATAAATTTTATCAAATAATTTTTAATTTTTATCAAATAATTATATTTTCTTTAATTTTATCAAATTTCCCATTTCCTCCAAAACAGAATCTGTAAAGTTAAAAAGAAAAAAAATAATTTAAACATATATATACACCTGTTCCAAAAAACTAGACGATGATGACATAACGTTCTGATATTTTCAGCTGCTACTACTTTAAGGATGTAATGCAGGTAAGTGAAAAGGTTGTTGCATCAAATAATTTTAATTTTTATGATTATTTATTAATAAAAATTATTTGCATATATGTACAAATTTATTTATCCTAGTTAGAAAAGAAAAAAATTATCACCAAATTGTCTCAATGATAATTTTAATGTTCGAATTTTAAAAGATTTTAATTTTTTAATTTTTATAATTTTCTCAATTATATTTTTTATTAATTATATAAAAATATTTTCTTTTAATTACAAAAATAACGAAATAACTCTTTTTTATTTTTTAATTTCGACCATGTATTTTTTTGCTAAATTTTCTAGTTTTATTATAAATTTTTTTCATTTTCCCTAAATATATTTCACATTCCCTTAATTTTAATTAGCATATTTTTGGATTTTTTATTTTATAAATGGCTTAATTATAAATAAAATTTTATTTGATATAAATTACAAAAATAATTAATATATTTTTTATTTATTTTCTTGTTTTTTGGCACACTTTTTAAATTTATATTATACTTTAAAATATTTTTTTTATTTTCTTCATAAAAATTTTCCTCCAAATCCACATAATCACTGTCACGTCACACAAGGACGCCACGTCAGCTTTTTTGGGACAATTCATCAGCTTAGCTGTCTTTTTCCGTTAAAGTCAACCTGACTTAACGGTTTTTTTAACTTTGTGTTAGAAAAGTCGAGTACAGTGATCAGTTGACTGTAAGAAAAAATAGTTCAGTGACCCATTTGTAAGTTGACATAAAGTACAGTGACTTAGAAAGCATTTAACCCTACACCAACATCATCAAGAGTTAGTAGATAACAACAAAGACAAGATTGAAACGCCTAAGGTGAAATTGGAGCATGATTTTTTGTTGCAAATGGTTAATATTTACACATGTGAGATCTTTTTTGAATTTCAAGATGAGCTTATAGTGAGCTTTTTGAGATATAAATTTGAACTTGTCAAAGACATTGATAATCTTGTTGTGTATAAAGTTCAAAAAAAATGAGGTAAAGTACAAAGTGAGGGAGATTCTTTATGACAAAGAGTTGGATTATGCTTATTGCAGCTGCAAAAAGTTTGAAAGTGTTGGAATCTCTTATAGGCATCTTTTGGCATATCTTGACAAGTTTCATGATTATGAACAATTGCCAACTAAGTACATCTTGAAGAGATGGACACAAGGTGCAAAATGGGAATGTTGTAGGAAATAGTGGCACTGTGATAAGAGATGACAAAATATATTTCATCTTTGCTCTACGGGAAAGATATTCAATAATATCATCATTTAAGGTAAGGATGATGAAAAATATTTTAAAGAATCGAATCTAGTGAAACAAAATGAGACAAGAGAGAGAAATGGTTAAATTTGGTTTGGAAAGTAGACAAGGCTCTTGAAAGTGAGGAAGGTACAAAGATTTATAATGATCATATGGGTTATGTGTAAGACCCCAAATTATTAATAAATGAAATTTAGTTTCCTCTATTTATCATTTTGAAATAGTAAGGGTTGGTTTGATTAATGTGGTTAGTTATGGGTAAAATATGCAAATATTTTAAATAAGCGGTGGTTATAAAATATTCATTGTTGTTTTAGAATATTCGTTTGGTATCGTAGAATATTCTTGCCTTTGGGAATAATATTCACGACGCTACATTTTTGTGGGCCCTATAACGAAAAAAGCGATTGGATGAAGAAAACGCAAGTATAAGTTGTTTATAAATATGACCTAGTTATTACTGTTAACTCTGTTGGAATACACGGTGGTTAAAACAAGAATAATGCGTTGTTGCACAAAGAATAGCACTTGTGATATGCACCAATTATTAATTCTTACGTAAGAAAGCACTACTCAATAATTGTTATATGAATTCTTTATTCAAGATTTTATTTTATTGATTCAATAATTGCTTGCGTTGATATTTTATATTATTGTTGTTTCAATAATTGTCACTACACTTTATTTTCCATTATCGAGCAATAATTCATATTATCTGAATAATATTATTAGAAAATATTATTGGAAATGTCTAGAAAGTTACTCGCCTTAAGGAGAGGTTTGGTCACCTAATCAATTGCTGGCCAAAGAAGAGAAATTTTTATTGAAAGCCCCTCTTTCTGGGAACTACTTAGTTGCCAAAGATCTTTGATTCTGTAATATTATTTGTGAATAATTAATTATTGATTTATATGATGAGGAAAATATTCATTTTATGTGGATATAGATGGAGAAAATTTTTAAAAGTGACAATTGTTGAAAATCGATATTTTATCTTTTCGATAAAATAATATTTTATTATATTATTATAATATAATAATGATGATATTTTTACAATGAATGTGGGATATATGAGTATATGAGGAGGAAGAGTATTTTTGTTGCAAAAGTTGTTTAAAACATGTTAAATATGTCATGTGGGGCCCATTTCTTGGTCAAATTTGATTATAACACAATAAAATTGCCCGTTTGTGAATTTTGGTCAATTTTTGTTTAGAATTTGGAAAAACTTTCTTCTGCAAAGTTGTAGATAATGGAATTTCCTATAAAAACTAGGGAGATTCGAATTTTCTGATAAAAGGGCTATTTATTATGAATTATAAAAGTTCTGAAGTTCCGAAATAATTGATTTTGGAAGTTTTAATTATTTTTAGTTAGAAAAACGTTTTTGTTATTTATAGGCATGTGTTAACAGCTTTGAAATCAATTTGGTATGAGTCGTGAAAATTTTAATATATATATTAATATTTTATTAAATTTTCTACTTGATTATTCTAAGTATTTTCCTATA
The DNA here is from genome assembly GCA_020205615.1 of Panax quinquefolius. Classification (NCBI taxonomy): domain Eukaryota; kingdom Viridiplantae; phylum Streptophyta; class Magnoliopsida; order Apiales; family Araliaceae; genus Panax; species Panax quinquefolius. The sequence goes on from CM035166.1 coordinate 96,293,454, forward strand.
AATAGGGTGCTTAGGTTAGAATTAAAAATCACACCAGAAACTACAGATTTCTCTCTCTTTCTCTCTCGATATATTGAGCGTATTCTTGTAAGTATTTTAATACTTTGAGTGTTGCTATATGGTGTAAGTTTAAGTCATAGCTTATATCCGGTGTTTCAACTAGAAGTACTGTCTTTACAAGGTAAGGGATATTTTTTTTTAAATAATGATATTTTTAAAACAATGATATTATCTTTTTTGTGAAATTTCTATCTTTTAGTGTCGGAGTCACTATTCACGATATCTGACTATTCACGTAAAAATTAAATTTACATTTTTTCAAAAAAATATCTATAATGGATACTAGCTTTGATTGTATCCATGTTTTGATCATTCTTGAATTTTACTCCACTCTGGTTATTTATGAAGTATTTTTAAACTTGGATTATTTAAAGTACGAATCCTTAATATTTGTTCTTTTGTTTCACTTTGGATTCGCTTTCTTTTAAAATATTTTTCATCATTCTCAGTCCTAAATGATGATATAATTGAATATCTTTGGCCCAGTAGTGCAAAAGATTAATGATTTCGATGAATATCTTTGGCCCGTAGTGCAAAGATGAGCAGTGTTTAGATGAACATGACCAATCGATGAATATCTTTGGCTTTGAGTGCAAAGATGAATATTTGATTCGAGATATATATTGATTGATGTTACGGGGATAAAAGATGAGCGATAAACTTTTAAATTCATATATAGAAGATAGTAGTTTGCATTCTCTACTTAACTCTTCTAATGAATTATTATTTCATTCATGAATATTGATTTAAAACTTGTTGTCTATTGTATTCTATTAGATTTTTCCCTGTTGAAGACTAACGATAATTTGTTCTGTATTATCTTAGTCATAATGTTCTTTATTGGGCTAGTTGAGCTCACCCTTTTCCTTTTTGTTCCATTTTTCTTCTCAGGAGGCGAGAATGTAGCGAGTACTAGTCGGGGTATGGAATGATGGTTCTAGAAGTTATTTTAGTAGTCCTCACCATTTTTATAAAATAATGTATCAATAATTGGAATGAGGACTTATTTGAGTGTGGATATTGTCTAGATGACAATATTTGTATTTAAACTCACAGTTTTTATGTTGTCTTAATAAAGTTGTAGTTGTTTCTGTACCATGTATTTGGCGACTCAGAATGGGTGTTGTATACCTGTTTTGGGGGTGTCACATTATGTACTTGAAAAAATTTACCATGGATTTCGTTACTAGTCTTCCCAAGGTTTCTCAAGGCATAGATGCGATTTGGGTCATTGTTGATAGATTGACCAAGTCTGCTCATTTCTTACCGATACGAGAAACTTATACAGTTGAACATCTTGCTCGTATGTACATAAACGAGATTGTAAGATTGCATGGTATGCCAGTATCCATAGTTTCTGATCGAGACCCAAGATTCACTTCAAGATTTTGGGTTAGTTTGCAAAAAGCTATGGGCACGGATTTACGATTTAGTTTTGCATATTATCCTCAAACGGACGGGCAGTCGAACAAGACTATTCAAACTATTTGGGAGAGTGCATATGTTGATTTGATGTTTTAATATAAATGCTCATGATTATTTGTAAAGTCCTTCAAGGAATATATGTACAAGGACTTAGTGATAGATCAAATTTGTTAGGTTGATCTAAACTCTTAATGTGTATCATTCTGTAAATAAATGTATAGATAGAGAGATCAAAGCTGTTAGGTTGATCTTGAGATGTAATAGATAGGCGTCAAAGAATTCGTAGTGTATCAATCTGATCAAGATTGCAGAAGTCAAGGCAAAAACGTAGAGCTTCAAGAATCGTAGTGTGCCTGCCTTGAAGGGCCTCTTCGGAAATCGTAGAGTGGTCCCAACATTTGCAGAGCCAACTCAGAGATCGTAGTGTGCTCTTGGAAACATAGAGTTTACAACTCAAACAAGCGAAAATTGTAGTGTGCATGTATTTAAGAGAAATCGTAGTGCTCTCTGCTGATAGCATCATACCAAGCACCAAGGCGACAAGTCACCACGATCTGAATCGTAGAGTATCATCTGCCTTGTGTCAGAAGCATCAAGCCTCACGTTTTGTGTGAAGACAAACTCCAATAAATGTGGAATGGGTTCTAAACGTTGTAGTACTCACCAGTTCCAAAGGCATAAAAGATATCCTTAGTATGCAACAAAGAAGCGTATTGAAGAAGCTAAGGAAAGTACCATTGGTAAGGGAAAAAACACCTTTTCAGGTGTTAGGTGAGAAAGCAGTATGCTGTGTCAGTGGGCCAGAATGCAATTCGAAAGATGTGCAGAAAAGTCTCCATCAAAGAACAAAAATGTCAAACGCATTTAATGGTTCAACGGATAGTTTTCAAGATCACATATATGCAAATCAAGCAGATGAGAGAAGTAAGCAAGCATTGAACAAAAACATACAAGAACTCTCAAAGCTCAACTCTACAATCTAAGAAAAAGAAAAGCTTGCTTAGCTACTCAGTTCTTTCGAACAAGTGCTTAAACAGCAACTAGCTAGCAACCATCAAGAACTCAATATCTACCAATCAACTGAAGAAAAAGTTCCAAGTCAGAAGGACTTGAAGAGTTCTAAGTGAACTATAAAAGAGCCAAGTTGCTGGACTTGAAGAGTTCAAGAGTGAACTAAGAAGTTCCTAGACTACTGGTCTAGAAGGAATCTAAGTGATTCAGAAAGTGTAAAAGACATCCTTAGTGGATTTCCTACTCGAGGAGTAGAAGAGTGGACTAGGAGCTTTAAGTGCTCTGAACCACTTAAAACGACTATGACTCTTACATTCTTGCTATAACTGCTATATCTGCCTCGCTCTCATAAACTCACTATCTTAAGGGAGATTAAAACTAATATTAATTTCGCTAAAGTTTTAATCATTATCTACTAACAAGTTAAAACAAAAAGATTTTTAAATATCTATTCAACCCCCCTTTCTAGATAACTATTGTGCCTCCGTAAACTAACAAAACTCTTGAAGATTTATTAAGACTCCGTGTCCTTGACTTCAAGGGAAGTTGGGACAAGTTCTTACCATTGGTGGAGTTTTCTTAAAACAATAGTTATCAAGCAAGTATTGGCATAGCTCCATTTGAGGCGTTGTATGGAAGTAAGTGTCATTCTCCAGTATGTTGGGATGAGGTGGGTGAAGCAACGTTGTTGGGACAGGATTTGGTACGTATGACTACGGAAAAGATTCAAACGATCCGACAACGTATAAAAACCTCACAAGATCGACAAAAGAGTTATGCTGATCTTCATCGAAAGGACGTTGAATTAAATATTGGAGATCATGTGTTGTTACGTGTTGCTCCATGGAAAGGAGTTACGAGATTTGGAAAGAGAGGAAAGGTTAATCCTCGATTCATTGGCCCATTTATAATCCTCGATCGAGTAGGAACTGTGGCCTATAGACACGCCTTACCGCCAAGTATGTCTCGTGTTCATAACATTTTTCATATATCTATGTTACGTAAATATGTGAAAGACCCGAACCACATTATTGAATTAGAATAAGACGAGATAGAGGAAGATTTAACGTATGAAGAGTTACCTGTTAAAATCTTGGATAAGAAGGATCATATTCTACGCTTTAAAGTTATACCTCAAGTCAAAGTTTTGTGGAGAAACCACGATGTTGAGGAAATGACCTGGGAGTTAGAATCTAAAATGAAATCCAGGTATCCTCACCTCTTCGATATACCAGGTACGCACCCTAATTTCGAGGACGGAATTTCATAAGAAGGGGAGGTTGTAAGACCCCAACTTTTATGAATAAAGAATAATTTTCTCGAAATATATTTTTGAATATTATGGTGTGGATTTAATATAATGTTATAGTTGTGGATAATATTTTCAAAATTTTCAAAGTAAGCAAGTGGTTATATAATATTCGATTGGTTGGGGAATATTCGTTTTAACAGAGAATATTCGTACAACGGCACAATCATTGGTGGACCCCACAACGGAAGTATTGTGAGTTATAATATTAATAATGAATAAGTTATGTTGATTAAAGATGAAATTGATAGTTCCATTGTGTTGGGATTATTAGTGTTAGTGGAAATCGACATTTATTTCGATAATAATTGATGTCTGGAGGTTATATTGACCAATCGGGTAATTAATCAGATAAATGAGCAATTAATTGCTATTATTTCACATGCTTATAACAATTTGTTCACATGTGTGTACTATTGATTCACGTTCATATACTATTAGGGGAGGTGGTGCAAAATTGATAATACTTGCATGACTAAATTAAAAATGGAGGTATAGATGAAGGAACTATACTGTAATTAGTTTTTTCACATAATTATACTATTAAGTCACATGAATGAACTATTAATTCACATTATTTACTATTAGGGGAGGTGGTGCAAGTTTGATAATATTTGCAGGACTAAATTAAAAATGAAGAAAAAGAGAAATGTATTATACTGTAATATTTTGAACCTCAAAACGTGCAATTATCGAAACTATATTTTCCTATAAATAGAATCTCATTCTTCCTTCATTTCTCACCAATTCACTAAAGCTATAGAGCAATTATTATATAGAGAAATTATAGAGAGAAAGAAGAAGAGAAGTCTACTACCTCACTATTCCAGTATTCAGTCTTCTTCTAAGGTAAGGGGTATTATTCTTTCCTATAATAAAGAGGGTTATTTTCTTTCAATACTCGTAAGGGTTGTTATTCCATTCTTTATTATTATGTTGGAATAACCTTTCTGTGTGGTCTATTGCATGCCTGGTGAATTCTGTTGTTATTCATTCTTTATTATTCTGTTGGAATATCCTATCTGTGCAGATTATGCATGACCTGGTTCCATTCTTTATTATTCTCATTAGAATATCCATGCTATCTGAAAGTTACGCATGACACAGTTCCATTCTTTATCATTCCTTTGGAATAACTTTGTCTATATCTGGATTCATGCGCTCGGGTGAATTTTTCTCATTATTCCATTCTTTATTATTCGTTGGAATAACTTTGCCTACATGTGGATTACTGCATGCATGGTGAATGATCCTTCGTATTCATTCCTAATTAAATTATGGAAATGATCTGTCTCACGGATTACTGCATGACGGGCAAAAAATCCATTTGCGAGCTTCATATATTCTATTATATTTAGTTGGTTAAAGTTTTGGCTTCTATACTCCATGAAATTAGTAGAATATCCTCGGATATTTGCGCTTCATCCAAATCTTTTCATGGAAATATTCTTCGAGCATTCTTGAATTTTACTCCACAAAACAATTATCATGTTGATAATTTGGGCGTTATTGATTTGGATAAATTAAATTATAAATCTTTAAAATTTATCTTTGAACTTATTTTATTGAATTCTTATATCATTGTCATCATGCTCATGTTTATAATATGTTGAAAGTCATCTACATGGCTTTATAGTGCATAGATGGACTTGGTGTGATTATGACTGAGGATTATTCGGTATAATCATGGTACCGTAATATTACAAATGATTTGGTAAAGTTCTCATTGGTCGAGTGCATTGATGGATGATTATTGGCATGATCGTGACCATTGATGAATACACGAATATCCTTGGCGATGAGTGCATGGATAATTTGTGGTCGTGATACTAATGAATATCCTTGGCCGTAGTGCGAGGATGATGTGGTTTATTTATTAAAATTTCGAGTCTCAAATGATAAAAGTGATGAAAAACCTTTTAAATCATAGAAGATAGTAGATTTTATTCTCTACTTGACTCTTCTAATGGATTGCTTGTTCCGCTGCAGTTAAACTTGATGTTTGTTACTCCCTCCATCCCAAAATAATAGACGTTTTAGGGTATTTTTTTCCCAAAATATCTGACGTTCTACAATCCCAAAAATATTTTGGCATTTGTTTTCCCTCTCTACCCTTCCTTCTCCACCACTATTCTCACAACTATCAGATCTATCAGATCTATTCTCACAACTTCAGATCTATTCTTCTTAAAGCTTTGCTTAAAGCTCACTTTATTTATCTTTCTACAATTATTTTGAGAGAGAAAAAAAAAGGTTGAGTAATGGCTGGACTGAAACTCTTCACTGCTCTGCTTCTTCTTATCTCATCACTGGCCATCGGAGGTAAACGGGTTGAAAGCCATAATTTTTTCCGAAAACAGTGTAGTGTCTGCCTAAGCATATTTCCGATGACAGCCATATCGACGCCGGAAACAACTCCGGTGTTTCGGATTTTTACGATGACTACGTGGAAAAAAACGAGAATCAGAATTCGATTGCCTCTGCGGAATTACAGACGTCTTCGGCACCGGAGAAGGAGGAGACGATCGGCGGGGAGGGGAAGCAGATTGTGAGTAAGGAAAATGCGGATCGTGAAGGCAAGTAAGCAAGTAAGCAGATATGGTGGCAGCAAGGGAGGTGAAGAGATTAAGAAGAAGATAGAGATAAGGCTAAAGAGATGAAGAAGACGCAATATTAATTAAGGGTAAAATAGTAAAATTATAACTATTCTTAATCTTTGTGAAACTCTCTAGAACGTCTATTATTTTGGGATGGAGGGAGTATATTTTATCAGTTTGACATTGTTGAAGGCTAACGATAAATTATTCTACATTATCTTAGTCATAATATTTCTTACTGGGCTAGTTGAGCTCACCGTTTCTTTCACTGTTCTCTTCAGGAAATGAGAATATAAATTTGGACGCAGTCGGGAGCGGATTGACGGTCCAGATGGTTGTTTTAGTAGTCCTTCCTATTCTATAAAATAGTGTGACAATCAATGTAATGAGGACTCCATTAAGTGTGGATATTTTCTAGATGACAATATTTTTATTAAAACTCTTAGATTATGTTTTGTCATATTTTACACGACTGTTGTATAATTAAGTTGTATTTGAATTTTGTACCATGTATTTAGCGACTCAAGATGGGTGATGTATACCTATTTTGGGATCGTCATAGTTGGTATCAAAGCTTAGGGATATGATCCCTGGCTGAGATGTGAGACAAGAACTAGGAGGGGAGAGACGGGGAATTCCTTCGCTAGTATGACCTACCTTAGTTTATTTGGTATTTAATTGGTCGGTCATAGTATATGGATAATATGTGACATATCAATTAACCCTTGTTTTGTGGCAGTATTTGAAAATGACATCCGAGAATATTGAGAATAGTAATGGAACATAGGAGACCGTTGAGTCACCACAGATTAACACCCAGAATAATGTGCATTAGGAAGGCAATAATCCTCAGGTGAACAACACCGACCAAATGGCGAACGACGAAATGTTTAGGAGCTTTCTGCAATTCGTATAACATCAGGAAAGAGAGACTCATGTCCAAAATATAGGTGGAAACACTGGTAACTCTCGGACGGTGACCGCTAAACCGTTCAAGGAGCTGGGACCACCAGAGTTTGTTGGAGAGCCAAAACCACTTTAGGTGGAGACGTGGATAAAGCACATCACCAAGATATTTGATGTCTTGGGATGCTCCGAGGAACAAAAGGTTCCCTTTGCCACCTTTATGTTGCGAGGAGAGTCAGATTATTGGAATGAATCGGTAAAGCGTACTCAACCTACCGCACTAAAGATGTCTTGGGAGAAGTTCCAAGAACTATTCAACGACAAGTACTTTCCCGAAAGTATTCGTCACATGAAAGAGGTAGAGTTCATCAAGTTGGAGCGAGAAACAATATGACCGTGTCGCAAAGACGAAGCTAAGTTTGCCAAGTTGTCTGGTTTTGCGTCTCACTTGGTTGACAATGAGGAGAGAATAGCGAGATGTTTCTAAGAGGTTTGAAACCCAGATATGTCAATATCTAATTTCTCAAAAGCGTGTTTGTATTCGGATGTTATAAATAGGGCTCGATTATTGGAGTAGCGATAACTTGTCAACTCAGTAAGACCCCAACTTTTATGAATAAAGAATAATTTTCTCAAAAATATTTTGAATATTATGGTGTGGATTTGATATAATGTTATAGTTGTGGGTAATATTTCAAGTTTTGCAAAGTAAGCAAGTGGTTATATAATATTATTGATTGGTCGGGAATATTCGTTTTAACAGGGGAATATTCATACGACACACACAATCATTAGTGGACCCCATAATGAAGTATTGTCGTAGTTAGAAAACAACAGTATTATCTTTTTATAAAAATAACGGCGAAAGTGTTATCGTTAAAACTGTTGAACTACCCGGTAGTAAAAGTAAAGATGTCTGGCGTGGTTGCATAGTAGCACACGGTATTGATTATTGATGCTTACGTGAGAAGTCACTCAGTTATACTTAATTATTGCTACAGTAATTGTTGCATCATATCTCTCATATTATTGATTCAATTATTGTCACAGTATCATCTGCATAATATTCATTATTATTAAATCAATAATTGAGACGACAAAGTTATTCATATTATTATTTGCAATATTGACAATGTCTAGAAGTTCTGTCAATGAGAGGTTTGGTCACCTAATTGCGCGTGCCAATAAGGAGAAATCCTTATCGAAAAGCCCCTCTTTCACGGAGCGACACGCTTGTTAAATATTGTGAGTTATAATATTAATAATGAATAAGTTGTGTTGATTAAAGATGAAATTGATAGTTCCATTGTGTTGGGATTATTAGTGTTAGTGGAAATCGACATTTATTTCGATAATAATTGATGTCTGGAGGTTATATTGACCAATCAGGTAATTAATCGAATAAATGAGCAATTAATTGCTATAATTTCACATGCTTATAAATATTTGTTCACATGTGTGTACTATTGATTCACATTCATGTACTATTAGGGGAGGTGGTGCAAGATTGATAATACTTGCATGACTAAATTAAAAATAGAGGTATAGTTGAAGGTACTATGCTGTAATTAGTTTTTTCACATGATTATACTATTAAGTCACATGAATGAACTATTAATTCACATTATTTACTATTAGGGGAGGTGGTGCAAGTTTGATAATACTTGCAGGACTAAATTAAAAATGAAGAAAAAGATGAAGGTATTATACTGTAATATTTTGAGCCCCAAAACGTGCAATTATCGAAACTATATTTTCCTATAAATAGAAGCTCATTCTTCCTTCATTTCTCACCAATTCACAGAAGCTTTAGAGCAATTATTATAGAGAGAAATTATAAAGAGAAAGAAGAAGAGAAGTCTGCTACCTCACTATTCCAGTATCGAGTTTTTCTAAGGTAAGGAGTATTATTCTTTCGTATTCACGAAGAGAGTTATTTTCTTTCAATACTCGTAAGGGTTATTATTCCATTCTTTATTATTTTGTTGGAATAACTTTTCTCATCTAAATACCGCATACATGGTGAAATTCTTCCATTATTCCATTCTTTATTATTACATTAACTCGTCTGCATGCGATTCTATCGCATGCACTCGTGAATTCTGTTGTTATTCCATTCTTTATTATTCATTTGGAACATCCTATCTGCATGCGGATTACATACGACTGGTTCCATTCTTTATTATTACATTGGAACATCCTATCTCATGCGGATTACGCATTGACACAGTTCCATTCTTTATTATTTTGTTGGAACATCCTCATCAATGCGGATTACGCATGACACAGTTCCATTCTTTATTATTTTGTTGGAATAACATGTCTGTGCGGATTACACACGCCTGGTGAATTCTTCTGTTATTCCATTCTTTATTATTCTGTTGGAATAATCTGTCTACGTGGATTACCGCATGGCGGCAAAAATCCATTTGTGGTTTCATATATTCTATTATACTATGTTGATTAAAGTTTTGGCTTCTATACTCCATGAAATTAGTGGAATATCCTTGATATTTGCGCTTCGTCCAGTATCTTTCCATGGAAATATTCTTCTGAGCATTCTTGAATTTTATTCCACAAAACAGTATCATGTTGACAATTTGGACGTTATTGATTTTTGGGTAAATTAAATTATAAATCTTTATAAATTTATCCTTGAACTTGTTTTATTGAATTCTTATATCATTATCATCATCTTCATGTTTATAATATGTTGAAAGTCATCTGTGGCCTGTAGTGCATAGATGGACTTGGTGTGATTATGACCAGGGATTATTCTGTATAATCATGACAGTAATGTTACAAATGATGTGGTAAAAGTCCTCATTGGCCGTAGTGCATTGATGGACAGTTGTTGGCATGATCAAGACCATTGATGAATACACGAATATCCTTGGCTAGTAGTGCATGGATAATTTGTGGTCGTGATACTAATTATTATCCTTGGCCGTAGTGCAGGGATGATGTGGTTTATTTATTAAGCTGAGTCTCAATGATGAAAGTGATGAAAAACCTTTTAAATCGTAGAAGATAGTAGATTTTATTCTCTACTTGACTCTTCTAATGGATTGCTTGTTCCGCTGCCGTTAAACTTGATGTTTGTTATATTTTATCAGTTTAACACTGTTGAAGGCTAACGATAAATTATTCTGCATTATCTTAGTCATAATATTTCTTACTGGGCTAGTTGAGCTCACCTTTTCTTTCACTATTATCTTCAGGAAATGAGAATATAGTTGGGACGAGTCGGGGAACGGATTGACGGTCCAGATGGTTGTTTTAGTATTCTTCACTATTCTATAAAATAGTATGACAATAAATGTAATGAGGACTCCATTGAGTGTGGATATTGTCTAGATGACAATATTCTTATTAAAACTCTTAGATTATGTTTTGTCATATTTTACACGACTGTTGTATAATAAAGTTGTATTTGATTTTTGTACCATATATTTGGCGACTCAAGATGGGTGATGTATACCTATTTTGGGGGTGTCACAAACTCAACCAAGAGAAAGCAGTCGGCAAAATGATAATACCAGTGGTAGCAGTCATCGAAGCGGTGACAACAAACGTAGAGGGAATCAACATGCCAGAAATGGTAACCACTTCGGTGGTAATCATGGCGAAGACAATAAGAATGGACATTTCAAGAAGAGGAGATTAAAAAATGATGGAAAGACGCGTCGACATCGACACCGTGGTTAAGGAAGGAGAACGACCACCTATCATATGCTTCGAATGCGGAAGGGAGGGACATATCAGTCCAAACTGTGCGCAGCAGTCCAAAATGTGTTATAATTGTGGAAGAGAATGTTACCTAGCTAGATTTTGTCGTACAGGGAAGCCAAGTCCAGTTGGAACGGTGACACCAAATGCCGTCCCAGACAAGTCAAAACCAGTAGTTCAAGGGAGAGCGTTTGTTGTGACTTCCCAAAAAGCAAGAAACCCGAAAGAGGTCATCACGATTAAGCTAATCATCAACTCTAGCGAAGTATATACCTTATTTGATACCGATTCTACCCATTCTTTTATTTCTCCTACTTGTGCTCAACGTTTAAATTTGACTCCGGAGAAATTAGACTTTGACTTATCTATTGAAACTCCGTTGGGAGAAACCTTCATTACATCCACTGTTTATAAGTCTTGTTTGGTTCAAATTGGTACCCTCACATTACCTGTCGATATTATTTTCTTAAAAATACTTGCATTTGACGTGATTCTAGGGATTGATTGGTTAACTACTCATCATGCTAAAATTGATTGTTTTCGTAAGGTTGTTAGCTTTCATATTCCTAATCAACCTATTATGCGAATTCAAGCGACCAAACCATTAAAATCAATCACGGTCATCTCAAGCCATAAAGCTATTCATTTATTGAAAAATGGATGTCAAGCTTTCTTAGCTCATGTCATGATTTAAACAAAAATAAGTCGATTTGAATGATATTTCTATTGTTAATAAATTCCTGGCGTATTCCCAGAAGAACTTCTGCCTACCCCTGAGCGTGAAATCGAGTTTGGTATCGACCTTAAACTCGTCTAAAACCCATTTCCAAAGCCCTATATCGAATGGCTCTATTGAACTTGAGAGTTAAAATCCAACTAACTACGAAATTGCTAGACATCGGTTTCATTAGTCCTAAATCGTCTCCTTGGGGTGCTCTGTTACTATTGTGAAGAAGAAAGATGGAAGTATGTGACTTTGTATTAATTATTGGGAGTTGAATCATGTCACCATCAAAAATAGGTACCCATTGCCTCGCATTGATGACCTGTTTGACCAGTTGCAAGGAGCCAAATTCTTTTCAAATATTGATCTTCGTTCCGGATATCATCAGTTGAAGATTAAAACTGATGACATTCCAAAGACTGCTTTCTGAACTCGGTATGGGTATTACGAATTCCTAGTCATGTCTTTTGTATTGACTAATGCTACTGCTGCCTTCATGGATATGATGAACCAAGTATTCAAGGAATATTTGGATCACTTTATGGTCGTCTTTATGGATGACATCCTCATTTACTCAAAAAGCCATGAAGATAATGAGCAACACTTGAGGCTGATACTCCAAAAGCTTCGTGAAAACAAGTTATATGCCAAGTTGAAGAAATGCGAGTTCTGGCTTGAGGAAGTAACATTCCTTGGGCACGTGAATATCAAATCATGGAATATCTGTTGACCCGACAAAGATTGAAGCAATTCAAAGCTAGGAGCAACCTAAGTCAGTAACTGAAGTACGTAGCTTTCTCGGTTTAGCTGGATATTATCGGAGATTCGTAGAAGGGTTTTCTCGAATCACTACTCCATTAACTCAGCTGACTCGAAAAGATACAAAATTCGATTGGAGCGAGGAATGTGAGAAGAGTTTTCAAGAACTTAAGAGGAGGCTTATTTCAACACCTGTTCTAACAATACCATCTGGCTCGGAGGGATTTGTCATCTACAGTGATGCTTCAGGCAAAGGGTTAGGATGTGTTCTCATGCAATATGGGAAAGTCATAGCCTATGCCTCATGACAACTCAAAGAATATGAGAGGAATTGTCCTACTCATGATCTAGAGTTGGCAGCTATCATTTTTGCGCTTAAGATTTGGAGGCATTACCTATATGGAGAGAAGGTGGAGATCTATACGGATCATAAAAGCCTCAAATATTTCTTCACTCAAAATGAACTCAACATGAGGCAATGGCGATGGCTTGAGCTATTGAAAGATTATGATCATACCATTCAATACCATCCTAGAAAAGCGAACGTAGTAGCTGATGCATTGAGTAGAAGATCATATGCGAGTACGAGTGCATTATTAGCAATGCAAAGGCCCATTTTATATGACTTAAAAAGGATGGAGATAGAGTTAAAGACTCCAGGGACCCATGTGATGATGGTGAATATACCGAGTAGAACCGACTTTAATCGATAAAGTTAAAGCTGCTCAAGCTACAGACTTGGAGCAGACGCGTATGAAGAAGAAAGTACAAGAAAGTGCTATTTCAGAAGCAAGAATCGATGAAAAAGGAATACTTTGAGTCAACTCTAGACTTTGTGTTCCTAACGATTCTGACTTAAAGTATAAAATCACGATGGAGGCGCACAACACACCGTTTGTAATCCATCTTGGGAGTACCAAAATGTATCGTGATCTTCGACATACATTTTGGTGCAGTAATATGAAGAGAGAGATAGCGGGGTTTATCTCAAGGTGTCTAACTTGTCAACGAGTCAAGGTGGAGCATCAAGTGCCAAAAGGTCCATTGCAACCACTTGAAATTCCAGAATAGAAGTTGGAGCACATTACCATGGATTTCATTACTGGTTTTCCCAAGGTTTCTCAAGTCATAGATGTGATTTGGGTCATTATTGATAGATTAACCAAGTGTGCTCATTTCTTAGTGATATGAGAAACTTATACACTTGAACGTCTTGCTCGTATGTACATAAACGAGATTGTAAGATTTCATGGTATGCCAGTATCCATAGTTTCTGATCGAGACCCAAGATTCACTTCAAGATTTTGGGTTAGTTTGCAAAAATCTATGGGCGCGGATTTACGATTTAGTTCGGCATATCATCCTCAAACAGACGGGCAGTCGGGAAGGATTATTCAAACTCTTTAAGATTTATTAAGACTCTGTGTCCTTGACTTCAATGGAAGTTGGGACAAGTTCTTACCATTAGTGAAGTTTTTCTACAATAATAGTTATCAAGCAAGTATTGGCATGGCTCCATTTGAAGCGTTGTATGGAAGAAAGTGTCATTCTCTGGTATGCTGGGATGAGGTGGGCAAAGCAACATTGTTGGGACCGGATTTGGTACGTATGACTACGGAAAAGATTCAAATGATCTGACAACGTATAAAAACCTCACAAGATCGACAAAAGAGTTATGCTGATCTTCATCGAAAGGACGTGGAATTCAATATTGGAGATCATGTGTTGTTACGTGTTGCTCCATGGAAAGGAGTTACGAGATTTGGAAAGAGAGGAAAGCTCAATCCTTGACTCATTTTCCCATTTATAATCCTCGATCGAAGAGTAGGAATCGTGTGGCTATAGACTACGCTTTACTGCTTAGTATGTCTCATGTTCATAATGTTTTCACATATCTATATTACGTAAATATGTGAAAGACCCGCTTTCACATTATTGAATTAGAACCAGGATGAGATAGAGGAAGATTTAATGTATGAAGAGTTACTTGTTAAAATCTTGGATAAGAAGGATCATATTCTACGCTCTAAAGTTATACCTCAAGTCAAAGTTTTGTGAAGAAACCACGATGTTGAGGAAATGACCTGGGAGTTAGAATCTGAAATGAAATCAAGGTATCCTCACCTCTTCGACATACCAGTCGCACCCTAATTTTGAGGACGAAATTTCATAAGAAGGGGAGGTTGTAAGACCCCACTTTTATGAATAAAGAATAATTTTCTCGAAATATATTTTTGAATATTATGGTGTGGATTTGATATAATGTTATAGTTGTGGGTAATATTTTCAAATTTTGCAAAGTAAACAAGTGGTTATATAATATTCGATTGGTCGGGGAATATTCATTTTATCAGGGAATATTAAATGCGGCGACACAATCATTAGTGGACCCCACAAATGTATATTGTCGTAGTTAAAAAATGACAAAATTATCTTTTATAAAAATAAAAGGCGAAAGTTTTATTGTTAAAGCGTTGAACTACCCTAGTAAAAGTACTGATGTCTGGCGTGGTTGCGTAGTAGCACGCGATATTGATTATTGATGCTTCGTGAGAAGTCACTCGATTATACTCAATTATTGCTACGATAATTCTTTGCATCATATCTCTCATATTATTGATTCAATTATTATCACGATTATCATCTGCATAATATTTATTATTATTAAATCAATAATTGAGGCGACAAAGTTATTCATATTATTTTTTGCAATATTGACAATGTCTAGAAGTTACATCGATGAGAGGTTTGGTCACCTAAATTGTGCGCCCAATAAGGTGAAATCCTTATCGAAAAGCCCCTCTTTCACAGGAGCGACACGGTTGTTAAATATTGTGAGTTATAATATTAATGATGAATAAGTTGTGTTGATTAAAGATGAAATTGATAGTTCCATTGTGTTGGGATTATTAGTGTTAGTGGAAATCGACATTTATTTCGATAATAATTGATGTCTGGAGGTTATATTGAACAATCGGGTAATTAATCGGATAAATGAGCAATTAATTGCTATTATTTCACATGCTTATAACTATTTGTTCACATGTGTGTACTATTGATTCACGTTCATATACTATTAGGGGAGGTGGTGCAAGATTGATAATACTTGCATGACTAAATTAAAAATGGAGGTATAGATGAAAGTACTATACTGTAATTAGTTTTTTCACATGATTATACTATTAAGTCACATGAATGAACTATTAATTCACATTATTTACTATTAGGGGAGGTGGTGCAAGTTTGATAATACTTGCAGGACTAAATTAAAAATGAAGAAAAAGAAGAAGGTATTATACTGTAATATTTTGAGCC
Organism: Panax quinquefolius; assembly: GCA_020205615.1. NCBI lineage: Eukaryota > Viridiplantae > Streptophyta > Magnoliopsida > Apiales > Araliaceae > Panax > Panax quinquefolius. The sequence goes on from CM035166.1 coordinate 96,309,289, forward strand.
CCAAAATGTGCAATTATCGAAACTATATTTTCCTATAAATAGAAGCTCATTCTTCCTTCATTTCTCACCAATTCACTAAAGCTATAGAGCAATTATTATAGAGAGAAATTATAGAGAGAAAGAAGAAGAGAAGTCTACTACCTCACTATTCCAGTATCCAGTCTTCTTCTAAGGTAAGGGGTATTATTCTTTCGTATGCATGAAGAGGGTTATTTTCTTTCAATACTCGTAAGGGTTGTTATTACATTCTTTATTATTATGTTTGAATAACCTGTCTGTGCAGTCTATCGCATGCTTGGTGAATTCTGTTGTTATTACATTCTTTATTATTACATTGGAATATCACATACATCACGGATTACGCGTGACACAGTTCCATTCTTTATTATTTTGTTGGAATATCACATGCAATGCGTGAATTACGCATGACTTGGTTCCATTCTTTATCATTCTGTTTGAATAACATGTTTGTACAGATTACGCACGCCTGGTGAATTCTTCTGTTATTTCATTCTTTATTATTCTGTTGTAATAACCTGTCTATGTGGATTACCGCATGCATGATGAATGATCCTTCGTATTCATTCCATATTAAATTGTGGAAATGATCTGTCTACGTAAATTACTACATGGCGGGCAAAAATCCATTTACAGTTTCATATATTTTATTATACTCAGTTGGTTAAAGTTTTGGCTTCTATACTCCATGAAATTAGTAGAATATCCCGGATATTTAAGCTTCATCTAAAGATCTTTTTAAGGAAATATTCTTACGAGAATTCTTGAATTTTACTCCACAAAACGATGTCATGTTGACAATTTGGACGTTATTGATTTCTGGATAAATTAAATTATAAATCTTTAAAAATTTATCCTAGAACTTGTTTTATTGAATTCTTATATCATTGTCATCATGCTCATGTTTATAATATGTTGAAAGTCATTTGTGGCCTGTAGTGCATAGATGGACTTGGTGTGATTATGATCAGGGATTATTCGGTATAATCATGACAATAATGGTACAAATGATGTGGTAAAAGTCCTCATTGGCCGTAGTGCATTGATGGACAGTTGTTGGCATGATCATGACCATTGATGAATACACGAATATCCTTGGCCAGTAGTGCATGGATAATTTATGGTCGTGATACTAATGAATATCCTTGACCGTAGTGCAGGGAAGATGTGGTTTATTTATTAAGCTGAGTCTCAGCGATAAAAGTGATGAAAAACCTTTTAAATCATAGAAGTTAGTAGATTTTATTCTTTACTTGACTCTTCTAATGGATTGCTTGTTCCGCTGCAGTTAAACTTGATGTTTGTTATATTTTATCAGTTTAACACTGTTGAAAACTAACGATAAATTATTCAGCATTATCTTAGTCATAATATTTCTTACTGGGCTAGTTGAGCTCACCCTTTCTTTCACTATTCTCTTCAGGAAATGAGAATATAGCTGGGACGAGTCGGGGAACGGATTGACGGTCCAGATGGTTGTTTTAGTAGTCCTCACTATTCTATAAAATAATGTGACAATAAATATAATGAGGACTCCATTGAGTGTAGATATTGTCTAGATGACAATATTCTTATTAAAACTCTTAGATTATGTTTTGTCGTATTTTACACGACTGTTGTATAATAAAGTTTTATTTGAATTTTGTATCATGTATTTGGCAACTCAAGATGGGTGATGTATACCTATTTTGGGGGTGTCACAAAACGTGAAAGAGTTTCTGGCGAGAAAAGAAGTCTAATGTTAGTTATTTTAGGAAAATGCAGTACAAGCAATGAACATGTGTTTTGTGAACCAAATCAAGTGCGAGCAAAAGGGTGCAAAAAAGGCTCAAGGGAGGAAAAAAGAAGGCATTGATGAGTAGGGGTGAGCATGGTGCGGTTTGAAGTCCAATCCTCAACCAAAACCGCTTTGGTGCGGTTTGACAAATCCAAAACCGCACACGAAACCGCTTGTGATTGGTGTGGTGCGATTTTAAACTATACGGCACGGTTTCAATTGGTGCGGTTTCGGTTCCAAAACCAATTGAAACAACAAAAATATCTAAGCCTTCAATATAATTTAACACAGAGTTCACATCAAGCAATTAACTTAGTGACAGAGTCGCAATGGAAATTATATCATACATAGAACCAAAGTTCTTTTTGCCAAATTTGTCAAACATTTCAAATTCACCATCAAATCATAGAACAGTGAGACCCATAAAATAGTTTTAGTTTATAATGAATGAATGATCCTTTAAAACTAAAACATGTATGCTATATAAAACAACAGAGACCATATATTCAACAACAAGCAAGAAGGTTTATCTAGTTCCCCAAAAATTAAAAATATATAATGGAGATAGAGTGAAATTTTATCTTATATATTGCAGGGAGAACTTATAGAATATAATCCTAATTGTACCTAATTTGAAAAATAATTTATTACACTATTATTACTATAGCATAGACCTTAACCAATGCATCAAGTGTTCGAAGCAACGAATTTGGCCCCTCATCCATAAGTCCCTCCAATAAAGCATCAAAAAAATCCGAAATTTTTAAACTTAAATGCTTAATTTTTGACTTTATAACCTCTAACCATCTTCTTTCAATTGGTGAAAAAATGACAATGCAGAAGTGGGATTTTCTCTTAGCGTGTTCAAGTAAAAAGTAACTTTAAAATTTACTAAAGATAATACATACACATACATGGTGCGATTTCAGTTTTATGCGTGCGGTTTTGGCTAGTAACCAAACCGGGACCGTAAATTTGGTTATTCAACCCACATAAAATCGCCACATACACCGGAACCGATGGTGCGATTTTAATTGGTGCAGTTCGTGCGGTTTTTGGTGCGGTTTCGATTTCAATTTAGTTACTTGCTCAGCCCTATTGGCGAGGGCAAAACAAAAGAAGGATAGAATGTGTCATGGATGTGACAAAATTGGACAAACACATGATAAAAGAAATTGTCCAACGCTCCAAAATCGATAAAAATATTTTTTTTCTTTCCATTTTATTTAAGGCAATTAACTTGAATTGTTGAACCAACTGAACTACCCTTTTTCTTATGCAGCTGATTTAGAGTTAGGGCCATCCAATTTAAGTTCGCGTTTGGTTTTGGTTTAATAGTTTTTCTTAATTCCTTCCTCATTTAGTTTATTTTAATTTCCTTTCTCACATAAAATATATTATTATTATTATTTCTCATTTTTCATGTAAACCATATATATTATATATATTACATAATATTCAAAATAATTACATTTCAATGTAATATATATAATATTATTAATTTATATATTACATATATGTAAATACGAAAATGCACTAACTATATAAAAGAACGTCATCACAAAATTATCTTATTATCTCTTATTAAAATATAATTTCCAATAATTTTATTATTTGAAACTATTTCTTAAGCGATAATTTTTTAATATACTTAATAAATCATACAATAAATACATATTAATATATTTACCAAATATTCACATATACATAACATCGCATGTATTCATGTACACTTAACATGTGAGACCCCGAATTTTATGAAATAAAAGTATTCAATTTTTCTATTTTGGTAAATAGTTAAATTGATAAAACTTTAAAGTTAAAGGTGATATGTGAAAATTTTTCAAAGTAGACAAGTTGTCATAAAATACCCGGTTACTATTTACTCTAGTATTGTTCACTCGAGTATTTGGGCACTTTTTGTGTCGGAGTACTATTCATAAGTTACTATTTGTGACGCCCCCAAAATTAAGTATACGTCACCCATCTTGGGTCGCCACTTACATAGTACGTAAATTCAAATCTGACTTCTTAACCTAACTCGTCAGGTACAATACGACATAAACCGTGAGTTTGAATACAAATATTGTCTACTAGATATTATACAAACTCAAAAGGAGTCCTCATTACAACTATTATCACACTATTTCACGAATAGTGAGGACTACTAATCTTATCCTCTCGGACCATTACTTAGTTCCCAGACTAGTCCCGTCGGCTATGTTCTCATTTCAAGAGAACAAAGAAAGAAAGGGTGAGCTCAACTAGCCCGAAGAAATATTATGACTAAGATAATGCGAATAAATTATCATTAGCCTTCAACGGTGTTAAACCGATAAAATACAACCCAGTTTAAGCTGCAGTTGAATAAGCGATCCATTAAAAGAGTCAGTAGAGAATAAAGTCTACTATCTTTTAGGTTTTAAAAGGTTTTCATCAATTTTATCATTTGAGACTCGACAATAATAAACCACCACATCTAATCATCCACAGCCTGCCTTGGTCAAGGATTTTCATCAAATTATCAATGGTCATGACTATACCGAATCACCCACAGTCATAATCATACCAAAACTATCCATCATTTGCATTCTGAATACTTTGAGGACTTTTGTCATCATTTATATCAAGTCGTGATTATACTGAATGATCCTCGGTCATAATCATACTAAGTTCATCTATGCACGTAAAGCCAAAGATAACATAATATAACATGAGGATGATGACAATGACATAATAATTCAATAAAACAAGTTCAAGAATTATTTAATCCATGAATTATTAACGTCCAAATTATCAACATGATCTTTGTTTAAGTAGAGTAAAATTCAAGAATGATCGAAAGAATATTTCCATGAAAAGATCTTTGGATGAAACGCAAATATCAAGGATATTCTACTAATTTCATGAAGTATAGAAGTCAAAGTTTTAACTTATTTGGGTATAATAAAGAATGGAATATCAAAAGAAATCACCATGCATGCTGCACTTGCATGACGGAGTTATTCCAACATAATAATAATAATCTAACGAAAGTCGGTGAAATTCACAAGCGGGATGTTCCAACAGAATAATAAAGATGGAACCCGGATCCAGGTGTAAAACACACGATAGGATATTCCAATGAGAATGATAAAGATTTTGAACCGGTCCTGTAAAACACACGACGAGGATGTTCAACGAATAATAAAGAAGCGGAACCCGTGTCCTAAAAACACATGCATGGATGTTCCAATGAATAATAGAAGAATGTCACCAAGTATAGGTTAAACCACATGATCTGAGTTATTCAATGAATAATAAGCAATGGAATAACATAAAGGATTTCACCAAGTATAGGGTATGCCACGTTATCTGAGTTATGTATAGGGTATGCCACTTTTACGGAGTTATTCAAATGAGAATAATAGTGAATGGAATAATGAAGTTCTCTTCAAGAAGAAAGAATAACACCCTTACTGTAAAAGAACCTAATATAGAAGTAGTGAAGTAGCGAGAATACTCTTCTTCTTTCTATAACTTTCTCTATAAGCTTCTCTATAATTTCTCTCTCTAGAGTTTCAATGAATTAAGTAAGAAAATAATGAAGGAATGAGCTTCTTATTTATAGGAATGGAATGCATAAGAACTAATCCATGAGCGGTCCAGTTGATTTACTTTAATCGTGGTCCATATTTAAAGAAAAAATCTTTAAATAAAATATAATATATTCTATTTATATAAAAACATTTTACTATGCAAACACTATCTGACACTATGCAACACTTATGCATAATAAAATATAATATATTCTATTTATAGAATAACTTTAATAAAGTATTCTATTTTATATAAAAGATGTTTTACGTTTTATTACGTTAATAATACTGAATAAAACAAAGCGTCATTATCATTATAATAATTCATATTATTAATCGACAATAATGGAATCAAACCGAGTGACTTCTCACATAAGCATCAATAATCAATCACAGGTGTGCTACTTTATGCGAACCACACGTATTCTTGTACTTTACTACTGAGGTAGTTCAGCGATAACCACGGTAAAACTTCCGTAGTTATTTCAATAAAATATTTTTGTCATTTTCTCGATCAAATGATAATTACATTGGGGTCCACCAATGATTGGTAGTTATACGAATATTCCCCGCTAAATCAAATATTCCCCAACCAATCGAATATAATATAACCACTTGCATACTTTGCAAAATTTATAAATACTACCCACAACTATAATATTATCTCAAATTCACACCATAATATAAAAATTATTTTGACAAAATTTAAATCTTTATTGATAAAATCTGGGGTCTCTCCTGATCTCCCTCCTTATGGAATTTAAGCCCTCGAAATTAGAATGCGTGACACGATATGATAAAGAGGTGAAGATACCTTGAATACCTTTATCGTTGAAAACATTAAATTCATTTTTGCAATCCTACCAAAAGATATTCATTAATAATTCATCTTTTACTACAGGGCCAAAGATATACAACTGTAAAACCAATAATCACGAGACTCGACAATAGTATCCGCCAACCATGAATTATCCATGCACTTCTTGGCTAAGGATATTAGTGTTTTCAATTCTGATCATGATTATCTGCAGATAATCCAGTGGTCATAATCATACCAAGTCTATCAATGCACTACTACCAAAGATGACTTTTACCACATCCATGAATTAATATTTCATTCATTGAGACTCGACTCAATAATTAATCCATATCATCGAATCATCCACGCACTACGTGCCAAGGATATTCATTAGTATCACGACCACAAATTATCCATGCACTACTACCGAAGATAATTGTGTATTCATTAGTATCACGACCACAAATTATCCATGCACTACTGACGAAAGATAATTGTGTATTCATTAAGATCCGACCACAAATTATCCATGCACTTACTGACGAAAGATAATTGTGTATTCATTAGTATCACGCGACCACAAATTATCCATTTTTCACTTACCAAAGATAATTGTGTATTCATTAGTATCACGACCCACAAATTATCCATGCACTACTGACCAAAGATAATTGTGTTTTCAATTCTGATTATGATTATACTTAAACAATCCACTGTCATAATCATACCAAGTCCATCTATGCTCTACAGGCCACAGATGACTTTAAAAAATATATAAACATGAGGATAATGATATAAAGAATCAATCAAATAAGATAAAGGATAAATATTAAATATTTATAATATAATTTATCCAGGATTCAAGAATATCCCTATGTTATCAATCACTTAATAATCTAATAATCTAATATCATTAATATTATACCAATATTTTAATCACTTTAAATTTATAAACAATTTATCTCAATTGTTTACGCTTTACCATATAATGCATTTAATCATTCAAAATGCCATACTCATAAGATATCATTACCAATTATCAAATCTCTCATCAAAAAATATGCATATACTCTATATAGGATTCTCTAGCCATAAAATCCTATTTTCAACTTTGTTACTTCACATAACATATTTAACTCCATATGTTCGTGAATTAAACTATTTTCATAAAAATACCAAATCAGTCCCAAAATGTTTCTTTTCTGGGATTTAGCATAATATAGTCCCATAATGAACATATATTTTCTCGGAATTTTTAAAATTCATTTACTATTTTTCAAAAATCAATTTCTAATTAATTCCTTAAGAAATTAGCTACCTCAAGTTTAACTCCAAAAATTCCCAAATCTTGGCAGGATCTTACACATGTTAACGTGAGCTTCCAGTTTAAATTTCATGATCATCGGAGTTATAGAACTCCGGTTATAGCGTCATTTAAAACCTAAATATTGAAATAGTCATAACTTGCTCATTTTAAGTCGAGAATGAGCTCATTTTGGACAGGAGGTACTTTATACCATATACTTTCATGTCCCAAAAGGCCAGAATTTTTCTCATAATTTAAGTGGCCGAAACAGCCTCTCTAAAATCATGGCAGAAGCTTTTTCGGTTTTTGCAGCTTTGCACTCCTTTGCTAAAATCAGTCCACACAAAAATCTACAACACCTTTTCCAGTAATTCCACTTGGATTAGTTAGGTAACTCATAGATCTAACTCTAGGACTTGACCACATTCAAAAATTCAAAATATAATAGGAGATATGGTCAATTGAATTTTATGTTACGTTTTTCACCAAAATTTGATTTTCAACTCTTTGTGATTTCTATGAAACTTTCATGTTTTCACATAATAACCAACATAACTCATCATAAAACTTATTAATACCTCATATACCCATGATTTTCATTAGTCCTATGCTTTTATTATGACTTTCATCATAAACCACGTAAACTGTTCATTTTAGTTGAAGAAATATTTGAGGGTTTAAGAAATGGGTTTTTGTACTGGGATCAATACAAAATTCGATTTCACGCTCTAGGGTAGGCTAGGAAGTCTTCAAGAATACGCCAAGAAATTTATTAATGATAGAAATATCATTTAAAAGCACATACTCGTCCAAGACTTGGATAGTACGTCACATTAATACCAACTGTGACTTCTATCCCTTAACACTGGATAGCACCTCACAATGATACCTATCAACTTGTCATCTTCATCCACGGCGTGCCTCTGACGAGAAAGTCGGCTTCGGTGCATTCCACACAAGGAAGTCAACAACGAAAGGATCGGGGCTCTTTACTTATGGCTTGATATAACATGATTAACTTTAGGATTTGGTTACTTTGAATTCAGTATAACGAGGTTGGTTAGGAATATGAAAGCTAACAACCTTACAAAAAAGAATAATGAGTAGTTAATCAATCGTTTTCAAAAATTACCTCAAAAGGCAAGTATTTTCAAAGAGATAAGATCGACGAGTAACGTGAAAGTGTTTATTTGAAACAACAAGATTAATAAGCGATTGGAGGTAACGAAGGTTTCTCCCAACGAAGTTTCAACCAATAAGTTAAAGTCTAACTTCTCCGGAGTCAAATTTAAATGTTGAACGCAAGCAAGCGAGATAAAATAATGGGTAGAACAGGTATCTTATAAGGTATAGACTTCGCAAGAATTTATAATTAACTAACTTGAGTGCTATCTTCGTTCGAGTCACTTGCTTTTTAAGAAGTCATGAAAAACGCTCTTCATGAAACCACCGACTTTGTTTTATCCGTATCCACCTTTGGTGCCACCGTCCCAGCTGGACTTGACTTTGGTGCACGACAAAATCGAGCTAAATGACCTTCTCTTCTTGAAATTTCCACTTACATTTTCTTGGCCATGATTACCAATCAAGTGGTTACCATTCTTGGCATGATAATTTCTCCCACGATGGTCATCATTGTTCATGGTTAATTCTTGGCATTATGATTATTATCGTGTTGTTGGTGATCGTTACCTTTTGGTTGAGTGACTCATTATCGCTCGATAGCAATAACCGAGCCCTATTCACAACATCTAAATACAAACAACATCACAAAACAAGGGTTAATTAACATGCAACATATTATCACTATACTCACGTGACCAATCAAATACCAAATAAACTTAGGTAGGTCATACTAGCGAAGAATTCCCCTCTCCCTCCTAGTACTATTCTCACATCTTAGCCAGGATCATATCCTAAGCTCGACAATACTAATCAGTAACTCTGGACACCAACTTGTGTCAAGACACCTCACATTGGTACTCTATTAGCTTGCCACCTAAAGAGGCAAGGTCCCTACGGAGAGTCCGGCCGGTGCATTCCCCATCAACGAGAAGTCACCCGGTGAGGCTCCTCGGGGCTCTTCACACTTATGGCTCGATACCAACTTTGGCGCCCCCAAAATTAAGTATCGTCACCCATCTTGGGTCGCCACTTACATGGTACATAAATTCAAATACAACTTACTAACCTAATCAGTAGGTATGCAATACGACATAAATGTGTGAGTTTGAATACAAATATTGTCTACTAGATATTATACAAAACTCAAAGGAGTCCTCATTACAACTATTATCACACTATTTCACGAATAGTGAGGGACTACTAATGCTATCCTCCGGACCATTACTTAGTTCCCAGACTCGTCCCGGCTATGTTCTCATTTCACGAAGAGAACGGTGAAAGAAAGGTGAGCTCAACTAGCCCAATGAAATATTATGACTAAGATAATGCGAGAATAAATTATCATTAGCCTTCAACGATGTTAAACCGATAAAATACAACCAGGTTTAAGCTACAATGAATAAGCAATCCATTAAAAGAGTCAAGTAGAGAATAAAGTCTACTATCTTTTAGGTTTTAAAAGGTTTTCATCAATTTTTATCACGAGACTCGACTTAATAATAAACCACCACATCTAATCATCCACGTACCACGGTCGAAGGATTTTATCAAATTATCAATGGTCATGACTATATTAAGATCACCCTCGGTCATAATCATACCAAAACTATCCATCATTGCATTACAAACATTTTATCGAGGACTTTTGTCACATCATTTATATCAAGTCAAGTTGATTATACCGAATGATCCTCGGTCATAATCATACTAAGTTCATCTATGCACGTAAGCTAAAGATAACATAATATAACATGAGGATGATGACAATGACATAATAATTCAATAAAACAAGTTCAAGAATTATTTAATCCATGAATTATTAACGTCCAAATTATCAACATGATAATTTGTTTAAGTAGAGTAAAATTCAAGAATGATCGGAAGAATATTTCCATGAAAAGATCTTTGGATGAAACGCAAATATCAAGGATATTCTACTAATTTCATGAAGTATAGAAGTCAAAGTTTTAACTTAACCGGTATAATAAAGAATGGAATATCAAAAGAAATCACCATGCATGCGTACTGGCATGGATGTATGAGTTATTCCAACATAATAATAATAATCGGAACGAAGTCGTGGTGAAATTCGCAAGCAGGATGTTCCAACGAATAATAAAGATGGAACCCGATCCGTGTAAACACACGATAGGATATTCAACAGAATGATAAAGATTTTAACCAGTCCTTGTAAAACACATGACGAGGATGTTCCAGCGAGAATAATAAAGAAGCGGAACCAGTCCTGTAAAACACTACGAGCAGGATGTTCCAATGAATAATAGAAGAATGTCACCAAGTATAGGGTAAGCCGCAAATCACAGAGTTTTTCCAATGAATAATAAGCAATGGAATAACATAAGGATTTCACCAAGTATAGGGTATGCCACGTATACAAAGTTATGTATAGGGTATGCCACTTTTACAAAAGTTATTCAATGAATAATAGTGAATGGAATAATGAAGTTCTCTTCAAGAAGAAAGAATAACACCCCTCACTTACCGTAAAAAGAACCGAATATATAAGTAGTGAAGTAAAGCGATATCTTCTTCTTTCTATAACTTTCTCTCTAAACTTCTCTGTACATAATTTCTCTCTAGAGTTTCATGAATTAAGTAAGAAAATAATGAAGGAATGAGCTTCTATTTATAGGAAAATGGAATGCATAATAACTAATCCATGAGCGGTCCGTTGATTTACTTTAATCGGCGGTCCGTATTTAAAGAAAAATCTTTTAAATAAAATATAATATATTCTATTTATATAAAAACATTTTACTATGCAAACACTATGCAAAACACTATGCAACACTATGCATAATAAAATATAATATATTCTATTTATAGAATAACTTTAATAAAGTATTCTATTTTATATAAAAGATGTTTCTGCATTTTATTACGTTAATAATGAATAAAACAAAGCGTCGTTATCGTTATAATAATTCATATTATTAATCGACAATAATGGAATCAAACCGAGTGACTTCTCACATAAGCATCAATAATCAATACCGTGGTATCTACTATGCAACCACACGTATTCTTTACTTTTACTACCGAGTAGTTCAACGATAACCACTTGGGTAAAACTTCCGCCGCTATTTCAATAAAATATTTTTGTCATTTTCGATCAATCCAATAATTACATTGTGGGGGTCCACCAATGATTGAGTAGTTATGCGAATATTCCTGCTAAATCAAATATTCCCGAATTAATCGAATATATATATAACCACTTGCATACTTTTGCAAAATTTATAAATACTACCCACAACTATAATATTATCTCAAATTCACACCATAATATAAAAATTATTTTGACAAAATTTAAATCTTTATTGATAAAATCAGGGTCTCACACTATTCATGAGTTACTATTCATGGGTTACTATTCACCTAAATTACTATTCACCCAAATATTATTCACTCCTCGTTATTTGGGATATTTTTCGTGTCAATCTATTCACGAGTTCTATTCACGGTTCTTATTCACCCGATTACTATTCACTCTAGTATTGTTCACTCGAGTATTTGGGATACTTTTTTATGTCGTGGTAATTCACGGTACTATTCTCAAAGTACTATTCACAGGTACTATTCACTAAAAAATATATTTCTTTTCGATCTAAATCATTTAAATATTATTCCACGAGGAGATGTGCTAATTTTTCGAATAGTTGGTTGAAATTATAATAAAAATCAATATGGATAGTTGGTTTAAAGTTTTAATAATAAAATCTTTTTATATAAAATAGAATACTTTTATAAAGTTATTCTATAAATAGAATATATTATATTCTATTATTATACGTTGTTATTCGCATAGTAAAATCTTTTTATATAAAATGAAATACTTTTATAAAATTATTCTATAAATAGAATATATTATATTTTATTATGCATAGTTATACTGCGTAGTATTTGTATAGTAAAATCTTTTATAAAGTTATTCGTTTTATTAGATTATAAATAGAATATATTATATTTTATTTAAAAGATTTTGCTTTAAATATGGACCGTCGATTAAAAGTAAATCAATCTGGACCGTTCATGAATTAGTTACTATCGCGATCCATTCTTCTATAAATAGAAGCTCATTCCTTCATTATTTCTTACGAATTCATTGAAACTCTAGAGAGAGAAACTATAGAGAGAGTTCTTCTTCTATAATCTTGAGCGTATTTCTTTAGAGTTTAAGAAAGCTTTGAGCGTAGTACAAGTTTTCTTCGAGTATATCCTCGACCTACTAGTCGGAGTACTCTTCTTTCAAAGGGAGGGAATAATATTTGTTGTAATCGTAAGGGGTATTATTTCTTTTGTATTCATGAAGAGAACTTCTGTTATTCCATTCTTTATTATTATGTTGGAATAACTTGTCAATGCGAAGTACCTCATACATGGTGAAATTCTTCTATTATTCCATTCTTTATTATTATGTTGGAATAACCTGTTTATGCAAAGTACCGCATACATGGTGAAATTCTTCTATTATTCCGTTCTTTATTATTCCGTCGGAATATCCTGTCAGTGTGTATTATGCCTGACCTGGTTCCATTATTTATTATTCCATTCTTTATTATTCTGTCGGAATATCATGTCTATGCGTTTACGCCGGACCTGGTTCCATTATTTATTATTCCATTCTTTATTATTACATTTGGAATATTACTACTGCATGCGTTTACGGCGGACACGTTCCATTCTTTATTATTCTCGTTGGAATATCCTCGTTTATCGTTTTACCTAGGACTGGTTCCGTTGTTTATTATTCTATTAGAATAACCTGCCTGTGCGGTCTATCGCATGCATGGTCATTTCTTTTGTTATTCCATTCTTTATTATACTCAGTTGGTTAAAACTTTGACTTCTATACTCCATGAAATTAGTGGAATATCCTTGATATTTGCGCTTCATCCAGTATCTTTTCATGGAAATATTCTTCTGAGCATTCTTGAATTTTACTCTACAAAGAAGTATCATGTTGACAATGTGGACGTTTTAGTTCATGGATAAATTAATTCTTGAACTTGTTTTATTGAATTCTTATATCATTGTCATCATCCTCATGCTTTATATTATGTTGAAAGTCATCGTAGAGCTTTGTGGTGCATAGATGGACTTGGTATGATTATGACCGAGGATTATTCGGGGTATAATCATAACCGTAGTAGTACAAATGATGTGGAAAAAGTCCTTATTGGCCCGTAGTGCATTGATGGACAGTTTCTGGTATGATTATGGCTATGGATTCTCTTTGGCCGTAGTGCAAAGATGAATTGTTTTATGACATGATCAGGACCGTTGATGAAAACACGATTATCTTTGGCCCGTAATGCATGGATAATTTGTGGTCGTGATACTAAAGAATATCCTTGGCCGTAGTGCAGGGGTGATTCGATGATGTGGATTATTTATTGAGCTGAGTCTCAACAATGAAATATTAATTCAAGGATGTGATAATAATGAATATCCTTAGCCGTAGTGCATGGATAATTCAGTGATATGGATTTATTATCGAGCTGAGTCTCAGCGATGAAATATAAATTCATGGATGTGATATTAACGAATATCCTTAGCCGTAGTGCATGGATAATTCAGTGATATGGATTTATTATCGAGCTGAGTCTCAGCGATGAAATATAAATTCATGGATGTGATATTAACGAATATCCTTGGTAGTAGTGCGGTGATTTGATGATGATGGATTATTTATTAAGTTTGAGTCTCGGCGATAAAATATTTATTATACATTTTTAATTAAGTAGAAGATAGTAGATATCTTGCTCTACTTGACTCTTCTAAAATACGATTGTATGTCTTTGGCATGTAGTGTGCAGATGAATTGTTAATGAATATCTTTGGTAGTAGTGCAAAGATAAATTTATTAGTATGATTATGACCGTGAATTATGATTTGGTATAACCATTATTTTGATGTTCGGTGATGATAGGTGATGAAAATTATCTTAGATCCCCGGTTACGAAAAGGAATTTAGAACCACAATTATGATTATGAGTTATTCATATATGATTGTGGGCGAGGAACTGATTGATTTATTTTACATGGATAAAACATTATTGGTGGAAGACTTTTAACATAGAGAAGATAATAGACCTTACGGTCTATTTGACTCTTCTAATGGATTGCTCGTTCCGCTGCAACTATGGTTGAAAAGTTTTAGCATCTACCATATGTTCTAAATCTCTGATTTATTATTAATGAAAGCTATTGATAATTTAATTATCTTTAGTCATGATATTCTTTACTGGGCTAGTTGTGCTCACCCTTTTCTCGCTTCACAATTCCTTTCGTGTAATAAGAGTGTTCTTAGGGTTGAAAGGGGATAACAGGGAATAGAATAAAGTGGTCTCTAGTCATGGAGGTTCTCCCTCAACAGTATAGAAAAGTGTGTTGTATTCTATACAACATTTAGTAGTTATATTTGGTGAATCAAATAGGGTGAGGCGAACCCAACTTTGAAAGGGTGTTTTGCCACTATCATACGAGATGTCTAATGATATACAATCTCGTGATATCATAAGGCAGGGTTGTGCGCATCCACTTGCTGAATATATCTACGGGCACTATCTATATGATCTTGGGGTATATTTGAAATATAATTTTCACTTGGAGACAACGGAGATATTTATATATCAAGAAAAGACTCACCATTGGGAAGAAGATGATAGTAATCTTCTCGTTTTTCTTTGGGGTCTATTGGGTCAACCAAGGATAATTCTGTGTCCATATGATATCTATTATAACCTAGACGCATGGCCTCCCATGTACGAAGGTTTTCTTGAGCACTTCCCAATGATTTTAATTTCTAAAACAGTTTTTGACTATACTTTTATGTAAAGTACCATTGTAAGGTTGTGATCGAGGTACCATGAGAGTTACATACATTTGTATTAAAACTCATAGTTAACTGGGGTCGTATTCTATACGACAACTCAACAGTTGTATAAATGAAGTTATATTTGAATTTTGTACCATGTATCTGGCGACTCAGAATGGGTGATGTATACCTAATTTTTGGGGCGTCACAGTTGGTATCAGAGCATAGGGATATGATCCCTGGTTGAGGTGTGAGACAAGAACTAGGAGGGGAGAGACGGGGAATTACTTTGCTAGTATGACCTACCTAAGTTTATTTGTTATTTAATTGGTCGGTCAGAATATAGGGGTATTTTGTGGTATGTCAATTAACCCTTATTTTAAAACTATATTCTAGAATGATATTTGAAATACAGGAGATGAGAAATAGAAAATCATGATAGAGAGGAAATAACTGGGAAGGTACAATCCGAAAAGAAAGCAAGGTATTCTCATCCCTTCGAATATCAAGTACATACGTAAATTTCGAGGGCGAAATTTCATAAGGAGGGGAGATTGTGAGACCCCAAATTTTATGAAATAAAAGTATTGAATTTTTCTATTTTGGTAAATAGTTAAATCGATAAAAGTTTAAAGTTAAGGGTGATATGTGAAAATTTTTCAAAGTAGACAAGTTGTCATAAAATACCCGTTTACTATTTACTCTAGTATTGTTTACTCGAGTATTTGGGGCACTTTTTGTGTCAGAGTACTATTTATAAGTTACTATTCATGAGTTACTATTTTCCCGAATATTATTCACTCGGGTATTTGAGATATTTTTTGCGTCGGAGTACTATTCACGAGTTACTATTAACGGGTTACTATTCATCCAATTACTATTCACTCTAGTATTGTTCACTCGGATATTTGGGACACTTTTTGTGTCAAGGTACTATTCACAGGGTACTATTCCCGAAGTACTATTCACGGGGTACTATTCACCCGAAAAATATATTTCTTTTCGATCTAAATCATTTTTGGGTACAATATTATTCCATGAGGATATGTGCTAATTTTTCAGACCGTTGGTTGAAATTATAATAGTAAATCAATATGGATAGTTGGTTTAAAGTTTTAATAATAAAATCTTTTTATATAAAACAGAATACTTTTATAAAGTTATTCTATAAATAGAATATATTATATTCTATTATGTACATTATTTTGCGTAGTAAAATCTTTTTATATAAAAATGTAATACTTTTATAAAGTTATTCTATAAATAGAATATATTATATTTTATTATGCATAGTGTATCGCATAGTGTTTGCATAGTAAAATCTTTTATAAAGTTATTCGTTTTATTAGATTATAAATAGAATATATTATATTTTATTTAAAAGATTTTGCTTTAAATATGGACCGTCGAGTTAAAAGTAAATCAATCTCGGACCGTTCATGAATTAGTTACTATCGCAGATCCATTCTTCTATAAATAGAAGCTCATTCCTTCATTATTTCTTACGAATTCATTGAAACTCTAGAGAGAGAAACTATAGAGAAAGTTCTTCTTCTATAATCTTGGCGCATATTTCTTTAGAGTTTAAGAAAGCTTTGAAATGTAGTACAAGTTTTCTTCGAGTATATCCTCGACCTACTAATGGTCGGATACTCTTCTTTCAAAGGTAGGGAATATTATTTGTTGTACTCGTAAGGGTATTATTTCTTTTGTATTCATGAAGAGAACTTACATTATTCCATTCTTTATTATTATGTTGGAATAACTTTTCATGATAGTACTGCATACATGGTGAAATTCTTCTATTATTCCGTTCTTTATTATTCTACGTTTAATATCCTCACTTCGGTCTGCGTATTACACGACTTTGGTTCGTTCCATTATTTATTATTTCGTTCTTTATTATTACGTAGGAATATCCTCGCCCGTGCATGCGTTCTGTGGGACACAGTTCCATTATTTATTATTCCGTTCCTTATTATTACATTGGAATATCACGTATGCGTGCGTTTCGCCGCACTTAGGTTCCATTCTTTATTATTACATTAGAATATCACGTGCATGCGTTTTATCTTTGGACTGGTTCCGTTGTTTATTATTCATTAGAATAACTTTTGCAAGGCGATCTATCGCATGCATGGTGATTTCTTTTGTTATTCCATTCTTTATTATACTCAGTTAGTTAAAACTTTGACTTCTATACTCCATGAAATTAGTGGAATATCCTTGATATTTGCGCTTCATCCAGTATCTTTTCATGGAAATATTATTCTGAGCATTCTTGAATTTTACTCTACAAAGAAGTATCATGTTGACAATGTGGACGTTTTAGTTCCTGGATAAATTAATTCTTGAACTTGTTTTATTGAATTCTTATATCATTGTCATCATACTCATGCTTATATTATGTTGAAAGTCATCTCATGCTTTGTAGTGCATAGATGGACTTGGTATGATTATTAATAGGGATTATTCGTATAATCATAACCGTAATGTTACAAATGATGTGGAAAAAGTCCTCATTGGCCCGTAGTGCATTGATGGATGCTTTTTGGTATGATTATGGCTATGGATTCTCTTTGGCCGTCTTTGCAAAGATGAATTGTTTTATGGCATGATCGGGACCAGTTGATGAAAACACGATTATCTTTGGCCCAGAGTGCATGGATAATTTGTGGTCGTGAATCTTAAAGAATATCCTAAAGAATATCCTGATGTGGATTATTTAGTGAGTGAGGGTGATTCGATTCAATGATGGATTATTTATTGATAATTCAGAGTCTCTGTCGAAATGAGTCTCGATGAAATATTAATTCAAGGATGTGATAATAATGAATATCCTTAGTCGTAGTGCATGGATAATTCAAAGATATGGATTTATTATCGGTAGAGTCTTAGCGATGAAATATAAATTCATGGATGTGATATTAACGAATATCCTTGGCCGTAGTCGTGTAATGATTCGATGATGTCGATTATTTATTGTTTGAGTCTCAAATGATAAAATATTTATTATACATTTTAATTAAGTAGAAGATAGTAGATATCTTGCTCTACTTGACTCTTCTTAAATCTGATTGTATGTCTTTGGCATGTAGTGCAAAGATGAATTGTTAATGAATATCTTTGGCCGTAGTGCAAAGATGAATTTATTAGTATGATTATGAGCAGGAATTATGATTTGGTATAACCATGATTTTTGATGTTTCAGGTGAAGATAGGTGATGAAAATTATCTTCGTCCTGGTTACGAAAAGGAATTTAGAACCACAATTATGATTATGAGTTATTCATATGATTGTGGACAGGAACTGTTGATTTATTTTACATGGATAAAACATTATTGGTGGACTTTTAACATAGAAAGATAATAGACCTTCCGGTCTATTTGACTCTTCTAATGGATTGCTTTCGTTCATTTGTAACTATGGTTGAAAAGTTTTATCATCTACCATATGTTCTAAATCTACGATTTATTATTAATGAAAGTTATTGATAATTTAATTATCTTTAGTCATGATATTCTTTCTTTGGTTAGTTGTGCTCACCCTTTCTACTTCATAATTCCTTTCGTAATAAGAGTGTTCAAGGTTGGGTTGAGGAGATAACAGGAGAATAGAACGTGGTCTCTAGGCTGTAGAGGTTCTGCCTAAATAGTATAGAAAAGTGTGTTATATTCTATACAATATTTAGTAGTTATATTTGGTGAATCAAATAGGGTGAGGCGAACCCAACTTTGGAAGGGTGTTTTGCCACCATCATACGAGATGTCTAATGATATACAATCTTGTGTTATCATAAGATGTGGTTGTCTTGCATCCACTTCTTTGAATATATCTACGGGCACTATCTATATGATCTTGGGGTATATTTGAAATATAATTTTCACTTGGAGACAACGGAGATATTTATATATCAAGAAAAGACTCACCATTGGGAAGAAGATGATAGTAATCTTCTCATTTTTCTTTTGGGGTCTATTAGATTGACCAAGGATAATTACGTGGCCATATGATATCTATTATAACCTAGACGCATGGCCTCCCATATACGAAGGTTTTCTTGAGCACTTCCCAATGATTTTAATTTCTAAAACAGTTTTTGACTATACTTTTATGTAAAGTACCATTGTAAGGTTGTGATCGAGGTACCATGAGAGTTACATACATTTGTATTAAAAATCATAGTTAACTGGGGTCGTATTCTATACGACAACTCAACAGTTGTATAAATGAAGTTATATTTGAATTTTGTACCATATATCTGGCGACTCAGAATGGGTGATGTACACCTAATTTTGGGGGCGTCACATAACATATATATAAAATAAATAAAAAATTATTCACAAAGTTCTAATTTTAATTAATACTGAAAACTTGGATTATTACATTTTTATTTGATCCTTAATATAAGTATAAAAGCCAGAGGTTGTGATTTTAGGGACAAAGATTGATAAAGATGATTTCGAAGGTATATCATTTATTGAATTAAGAAAATATTGAAATATGTAAGTTATAATATCTATATTGATATTGATTGTTATGTAAAGTAATAATAAAATTTGATTGTGTTGAAATTAAATTCAAGATGTGAAGGAAAGATATAAAAGGAAAAAAAAATCCACATTTTTATCAATTAAAATATTGATTATTGATGAAGAATTAGGTTGAAGAAATATTTAATGCACAAGATCGGGATTTAATATAGTCTAGATTTTTTGGGGTCGTTATAGTCGGTATCAGAGCTGTATGTTATAAATCTTAGGCAAGGGTACTTTAGGCTATAACCGTAGTGAAGAAAAATTAAATCGACGATGAATAAACTTGAATAAAAGTTAATATGAAATGAATTTAGAAACTTCACAAATAAGTTAAAATATAAACGGATATCGAAAATTCATAAAGTAAGAGCCAAAGTATGGATAAGAAGATTCAAAGAAGAATCTTGAAAAGTCATAAAAAGATGAAAATCAGGAGTTACCTAATTCCAACAATAAAGATGACAAGTGATTATAAATTATTATATTAAATATAAAATTTTTAATTTATTTTTTATTATTAAGTTGATTAAATTAATTTATATTTGAAGTATAAATTATTTGATTTGATTTGATTTGATTAGTTGATTTAATTTCATTTTATTTTAAATTAAATATAAAACTATATATTTAAATTACATTAAATTTTTAATTAAGTTATATATTTTAAATTAAGTTTTAATTTCATTTTATTTTATTTTTATTACATATTATATAATATTATACTATTGTATTAAATATAATTTGTTTTATTTATTATATTTACTTAATTAAGTTGCTTAATTTAATTTTATTTCATTTTTATTATATTTTATTTTAGTAAATTTAATTTAATCTATTTATTATATTATATTATTTATTTTTTATTATATATTCTTCTATTTAATATATATTATTATATTAAATTTAATTTTTATGATTTTTATGATTTTTTAATAAAGTTAATTAAATTAATTGATATTTAAAGTGTAAATTATTTGATTTGATTTTATCTTATCTTAATTATTTTATCTTATCTTATGTTATTTAAATAACTTATTTTATATTATATTATCTTATATTATATCAAATCAGATTTATGTAATTTATTATATTATTTTATTTAGTTATACTTAGTTCATTTTATTTTATTTTATTAGTCGGAAACTAATTAAGTAAATGCTACTTAATTACTAAAATTTAGTATTAGAAAATTAAGTAACATATATATAAATATATATAAATAGTTTGTAGGACCCACAAATTTTGTATCTCCAAAATTCTGACAGATTTTTCGTGGGAAATTCAGTCAGAAATATCAAGCATCCATTAATTGAAGAAATACATTATAAGCTGGAATTGCATCATGAAAAGCAAATTCAAACAATACATAAGATGATATATAGTTACAGAAGTTGTAATATTGCACAAAATAAACCCAAAAGTACTTAATATCAATTTGCAACAAAACCCTTCCCAATTTCAGCAACAAAACAACAACTCCAAAATCCAATTTGCAAAACAAAACCCTTCCCAATTTCATCAACAAAACAACAACTCCAAAATCACATTCCTAATTTAAGTATACACCCAACTTCAACAATTATATCAATAACTCACAAATTCATCCAAATTTCAGAAATTATATCGACAACTCACAAATTATCTAAATTCTAGTATACATTTTCATTGAATTACCCATATCACTATAAGAAAAAGGTCTATCAGCGACCAATAATATCAACGACCGCATATCCGGTCATTGATATTCGTAATAGTAACCGACATCAACAACCATTCTATAATCCTGTCGCTAAGTTATATCAGCGACCGCATGTGGTCGCAGATCGGTCGCTAGAACAAATTTCCCACCCAAAATTTGGCAGGAAATGTTGGCGCGTAGTTTTTTTGCGACCACTTATAATCAGCGACCACATGCGGTCGTTGATAAGTCCATGTCATTAAAAGTTAGCGACCGGATGCGGTCGCTAATCAAACTAAATGAAATCTTTATCAGGTATTCGCTCGACACAGAACAGAGAAGGAAAAAAAATAGGGAGGTCCGAAATAGAGAGAAGAGGGAGAAAGGGGGAGAGGAGAAGGAGTTCGGTCGCTGCCGCCACCTACCACCTGCCACCGGCCACCTACCACCTGCCTCAACAAAGGAGATCAAATTTTTCATCATTCATTGTAATTTCTTGAATAGTGTTTGAAATTGTATGTGAATTCATTGGATTTGGCGATTGTGTGCATGAATACACCATGTATTGGGTAATTCGTTTAGTCGCCTATCAAATTGGGTAATTTGTTTTTTTTAAAATAGGTTTTTGTCATCAAATCTAGTAACCCTAATCCAGGTATTGGGTAATTCGTTTAGGTTTTTGTTGTAATTTGTTTTTAGTATCACCAGTTTTCTTGGCTGAGAGTCGAAGTTAAAGAACTTTTATTATCCATTAGTAGATTTTTCCTCTTTACCTTTTAGCTTTCATAAGGAGCTCACACACCAAAAATTGAGGTTGAGTTAAGAATAAGGTTTGTCCTAGTTCAATTCTCATCAAATATGATAATTGATGTTAATTATAAAATTCATTTATAATGTATGTTTCTTAATTATAAAATTAATTTATAATTGTATATTGGTAATGTTTTGATTGATATTATATTGGTAATGTATATGGGACTCAATATTAATGTCTCATGAGTGTTCAGTGTGACACCCCCAAATTCGGGTACTTCAATTCCACGGGATTTGGTGTTCACTGTACAAATATCATTTATCTATCAACCCATAATAAATGCAAACCATGCAATAAATAGAAATAAAATCCTCCCCTTATGGGATTACAACATCTGAATAATAAATATAATCTCAGGTCAAACTAACCTTAAACATCTGTGCGAAAACATAAACAAATAAGTCTTAACAACATCAATTCTTTACAATAATATTCTTAAAATTAAATAACAAGTCTTCATCACTTAGTAGCTTTGCCTTTGCCTTTGCTAGTAGAAGGCTCATCGGTACTTTCGTTCTTAAGCTGCAATGTTATTATTATTACTTGAGTGAGCATGAATGCCTGATAAGTATAAAAATGAAATAACAATATATAATAACATGCGAGTGAATCAAAGACTTCTGAAATAAAAGCTCAACTTTTGAATCAAGAATAAATAACAAGAGTTCAAAAGATTTCTGAGGGTCATAAGACCTTGAACTATGTCCTAGGTTATCAAGGGTTATACTTGAAACCTTTAACAGTCATAAGACTATGGACTCTTCTTCTCGTACTTAGGGGGATCAGCCCTTAGTACCATACTGTGCACAATATCTTAACGCTAACGCATAAATAAATCCCTTTGCAGGGTTGTTCATCTCAGTTTGACATTAGAGTCCGCACTAAAGGAAGTTTGGTTTGGATAAATCAATAAGGGTTCTGAATTTAGAACGTTCATCAACTATGGACTAGTTGAATCAATAAGGATTCGCTAGTCTAACAAGGTTCAACAATAAATGATATTTATAAGGAATAACAATCTCAATAGGTACACAATAGAACAATTATTGTATAACAGAATCATACTTTGAAAAGATAGTAAATCTTTAATATAACAAATGAACTTGATTTATAAACTTGAATAATGATAACAAGTAGGGTTAGGAAACTTGCCTCGTGCATAGATTACACATTAATTAAACACGTTCCTTGAATTTAATCCTACATATCATTTCCATTCACAACTATAGTTAATTATAACATAACTAATCATCAAACGTTCATTCTTTTTGTCTAACTTGATTATGACAATACTTAGTCAATTTACTACATTGTCACATAATTTACACTTCACGAATGACAAGCTAATTATGTATTCAATAATTCAATCCACATGCAATTTTATTATTTACATGTTAAGTATCTATTTTCACATCTCATTATACTTCTAACATATTCCTATGTTTATTAAATTAGGTTAATACCACATTGCTAGACTTAAGCATTTTTTAAAATTCATTTTTGGACATTCTGCAGAGTGGTGCTTGCGGCATACCACTTTATACTTACTTTCGGCGTTATGGCGCTGGACGTTCTTGGCGTTGATAAGATTGAGAGACTTGATTACGGAGTTGGTCTTTGCGGCCGAAAAACTCCATTTTGATTCTCAGTTCGCGAAGAACACAGAGTTCAGCGAAATGGACACTCCATGATCATTAATTTCACTAAATTAACATACCCACATGCCAGAATTCATACATAATCATTACCCAACAATTATAGAATGATTTTAACCCATTAAAACATATAATTACAGAATTAAAATATATAAATTTCACTGTTCTTGATGTTCTTGAAGGTTTTGAACATAAATCATGAAAATTAATACTACTGATTAATTTATAACAAGAATCCGTTTCATTAAAAGTTTGGTCTCTTCGTATTAACATGCATAATAATATACGTGTAAATTTTATAAAAACATTTATGTTTGACATATTAAAATCATATATAAGGCCATATGGCCATATTCTAAACTCTGTAACTTTTGAGGCCATATCACATGTTAATATTATGAAACTGATGCTATGGTTTATAATATATATATATAATCAAATACGATTTGGTAATATTTAACACATATACAAACTCATAATCATACCCTTTCCCAAATCTGAGAGACTTTACAAAAGGTGAAGCCATTTTATGAAAACTAAATGGCGTAAAAAGGAGAATTTGAGTTTGGAGAAATTATCCGAGTATAGTTTGGAAGAGGTGATCAATGATGATCCTTTCACAAATAATTGTTAATTACACACTCAAAATTTTCTCTCAAACTTCTCAAATTTCTCTCTGTGAACTCTCTCTGATTTCTTTGCTAGACTTTAGAAAAATGAAGAATGAAGAAGACGTCGTATAAATTAAAGAAGCGGCGCAGCATTATGGTTGATTTACCCATCATGGGTTAATTGTCCATAACTCCCACTAAGGCCGTGTTTGGCTAGAAAGCTTAATTGGTTCAAAATCATTAAATTTAATAAATCTCTTATACTATAGTTTAAATTATGTCACACCCTTTACACATAATTCAAATATCTTATTTAATTTAAATTAATAAAATATAATAATTTCTCATTAATTCACATAGTCACATAATTAATTTTCTCATTAATTAATTATATCAAATTATTAAATCTCTAATTAATTATTACATTAATTAAAATAACATTAGGTTTATTAAATATTTCTTTTAGTTTAATAAACTCATATAATTACAAACTTTGAATAATAAAATTATTCTCCACATTAATTTAATAAGTATAACACATATAATTAAATTAATCTATCACAATTGCATCAATTAATTATTTAATCTAATAATTAAATCATCGAAAATATTTATTTAATCCATAAATATTAAAATTAATTTACAAAAATCTCGTTAAGTCACATCTTTCCCCCCTTAAAAGGATTACATCCCCGAAATCATGACTCAATAAATTTGACGATTTACATTCTCCCCCCTACAAAGATTACATCCCCGAGAATCGCTTACACATAAATTAAGTAAATAAATGAGGGTAATTCTTCATCATATTCTCTTGAGTTCCCACGTAGCTTCTTGACGTTGTGGTTCCTTCAAATTACATTAATAGAAGTATTACTTTATTTACGAGAACTTGTTCTTTTTCTCATCGACAATTTGAGCAGGAATTTCTTACGTAAGATAAGTCTTTTTCAAAATGCGAGGTTCGTATTCAATTACATGCTTGTAATCGGGTTTGTAGGGCGTAAAAGCGAAAAGATGAAAGGCGTTGTGGACATTCTTGAGTCTTTGAGAGGTAGGACTACCTCGTGCGCGACTTCTCTCGATTCTTTGTAGTACTTGAAAGGGTCCAATGAATCTTGGGCTCAATTTTTCTTTCTTCCAGACCTAATCTTTCCCTTCTAGGGAGAGACCTTTAAGAACACGTAACTACGATTTCAAATTCAATATTCTTACGATGTGGATCGGTATTTTTTTACTCTATCTTGAAATTGCTTTATTAGTGGTGTACTCGGATCACTTTGACTATTTACATTGTCTGTGTTGTACTAATTACGGGCTAGCAATAGTCTTTCGCCAACTTCATCCCAATAAAGTGGAGTTACGCTTTTTTACGTCAGTATAACGTTTCGTAAGGCGGTATGCCTATACTAGCGTGGTAACTATTGTTGTAGCCAAACTCTGCTAACGGTAGGTGATCATCCCAATTTCCTTTAAAGTCCATTACACAGGCTCTTAGCATATCTTCTAATGTCTGAATCGTTCTCTCACTCTATCCGTCTGTTTGAGGGTGGTATGTTGTACTCATTCGTAATTACGTTCCCATGCATTCCTGTAGACGTTTCCAGAAATTTGATGTAAAGCGCGGATCTCTATCAGAAACAATTGACACCGGCACTCCGTGCCTCAAAACAATCTCTTTTACGTAAAGTCTCGCCAACTGATCTAAGTTAAATCTGATTTTGATCGGAAGGAAGTGTGCAGATTTCGTTAGTCGGTCAACGATAACCCATACTCCGTCGTATCCTTTCTGAGTCGTCGGAAGGCCAACCACAAAGTCCATTGTAATATGTTCCCATTTCCATTCTAGAATCTCCAACGATTGTAGCAATCCACTTGGTCTTTGATGTTCTGTTTTTACTTTCTGACAGGTCAGACACTTGGCAACACATTCTGCAACATCCTGTTTAAAATTCAGCCACCAGAAGTGTTGTCGAAGATCTTGATACATCTTGGTACTACCAGTGTGAATCGAATATCGTGAGCTATGAGCCTCACTCAAAATGTCTTCCTTAATCTACGAAATGCTTGGCGGTACCCAAATTACGCTCTCAAATCTAAGTATTCCTTCCTTATCCATCTTGAACCTCGGTTCGGTTCCTTGAATATCTTCTTTATCACCTTTTGCATTCTTAGTCACGAAAGTTGAGCCTCCTTTACTTTATCTAGTAGAGTTGTGCAGTTGCATCTGAAATAGCTTTTCATCAATCTCCATAGGATACTTAACTTCGATTCCGGTTTCTCCATTTACGCAATTAGCTCCTCTGAGCGATTGAACATCATCAACTTCTCCCGACCCTTTCTACTTAAGGCGTCGGCAACTACATTGCCTTACGGATGGTATAAAATCTCACAATCGTAATCCTTAATTAACTCCAACCACCTTCTTTGGCGCATATTCAAGTCTTTTTGTGTAAAAATATATTTCAGACTCTTGTGGTGCATATATATTTCACACTTCTCCCGTAGAGATAGTGCCTCCAAATTTTCAAAGCAAAAACTCTGCACTAACTCCAAGTCGTGGGTGGGATATCCTTTCTCGTAATCCTTTAATTGTCATGATGTATACGCAATGACTTTTCCGTTTTGCATCGAGACACAACCAAGTCCTTTATCACGACGCATCACTATATAAACAACAAAATTTCATGTATCGTCCGGAAGAGACAACACAGGTGTTGTACTCAACCTCTACTTCAATTCCTGAAAGCTTTCCTCACACTTCTCCGTCCAAACAAATTTTATAGCTTTTCGAGTTAAATTCGTTAACGGAGTTGCGATCTTGGAAAAATCTTGTATGAACCTTCGTAATATCCTGCTGATCCAAGAAAACTTACGTGCTTAGAGCGGCGTCCTTGGGCTGATCCCGATTAATCACGGCCCGACTTTGGATGGATCTACCAAAATTCTATTTTTATCGATCACATGCCCAAGAAATTGCACCCGCTCGATCCAAAATTCGCATTTCAAAAACTTGGCATACAACTTCTCCCTCCTTAACACTTCCAACGTTAATCTCAAATGCTCTTCATGTTCTTCCTTGGTTTTTGGATAAACCAAAATGTCGTCTATAAATACCACTACGAACTTGTCCAAAAATGGTTTGAACACACCATTCATTAATCCCATAAATTCTGCGGAGCATTCGTTAGACCAAATGACATAACCAAAAATTTGTAGTGACCATATCGTGTTCTGAACGCTATTTTCAGTACATCCTCGGGTCTCACCTTCAGTTGATGATAACCACTCCTAAAGTCTATCTTGGAAAAATATTTCGCTCCATTCAATTGATCAAACAGATCATCGATCCTCGGTAATGGATATCTATTCTTAATCGTAACCTTATTCAGTTCTCTGTAATCAATGCAAAGTCGCATCATTCCATCCTTCTTCTTCACAAACAATACCGGCGCTCCCCACGGCGATACGCTTGGTTGAATGTACTTCTTGTCCAGTAACTCTTGTAGTTGTACCATTAATTCTTTCATCTCTACTGGTGCCATTCTGTATGGTGCCTTCGATATTGGAGCGGTTCCTGGCGCCAAATCGATCACAAAATCAACTTCTCTATCTGGCGGAAGGCCTGGAAAATCGTTTGGAAATACATCGATGAAATCTCTCACTACCGGTATCTCCTCTACTTTCAGATTCTCTTTACGACTGTCGACTATGTAAGCTAAATATCCTACACAACCTTATCTTAATAACTTCCTGGCCTGCATTATTGTCAGACAACTCGCTTGTCTAGGCAACTTGCTACCATAAAACCTGACCTTTGGCCGAGTCATAAGGTTGATCGCTTCTTTGGCAATCAATTTACATTTCCGTAATTGAATAACCAGTCTATTCCCAAAATAACGTCAAATTCCCCAAGTCGAATAAGGATAAGATCTACGTTCGTGATATTACCATTAATATCCACTCTACAGTTCTTATGTATGTACTTAACAGGGATTATTTCTCTATTCACAATTTCTATGTTCATGGGGTAATCCAATTCATCCTTAGGCAAATCTAAATTCTTAGCAAAGTCATCGGATATAAAGGAACAAGTAGCACCCGAATCAAATAAAACATAAGCATTAATTTTATTGATCGGAATGATACCTGACACCACATCACGAGACTGAACTACATCCTGCACCGTCATGTTGAAAGTCCCGGCGGTCGGTCGATTGGTTGCGGTTGGTCCAGTGATAGTCAAGGCATTTCCACTGCTGTTTCCCTTGTTTCCTCCTGATCCTGCCCCTCCAGATCCCTTCTTAGGACAGTCTCTTGCCAAATGATCTTTTGAACCACAGGTGAAGCAGGCACCCTTCTTTGGGTTAGGACAGTTAGGTGCTATATGGCCCTCCTGACCACAATTGTAGCACACCCGCTTTCCCTTCATACAAACTCCCAGGTGAGCTTTCCCGCAGGTCGGGCATGCTTCGATTCTCTTCTTTTGACCTCCTTGCTGATTTTTCGGTGATGAGTTGTCATTCCACCTCTTCTTCTGATTAAAATTACCACCTCCTGTGCCACTTCCACTAGTCTTGTTATTTCCTTCACTTTCATTCTTCTTCTTCTTCTGATCTTGATTGTACTTGGTCACTGCATCGCTTCCACCTTCAGCGAGGATGGCCTTTTCCAGTACTCCAGCAAAAGTGTTTATCTGAAACATTGATACTTTACTATATACCCAGGGCTTTAGTCCTTGTTCGAATCTTCTGGCTTTTCTCTCGTCCGTGTGTACTTGATACAGGGCGAACCACGCCAACTCGTTGAATCTAGCCCCATAATTAGGTACGGTCATATTTCCCTGCTTCAATTCAAGAAATTGAACCTCCATACAGTTTCTGAAATTTGGTGGAAATACATCTCGAAGAACATCTCTTTAAATCTCTCCCAAGTAATTACACCTTCACCTCCACGAACTTTGTTTGCTTGCCACCAATAGCTAGCTTCAGACTTCAGCATAAACGTTGCAAAAGCGGTCTTCTGGTCTTCTCTAACCCTAGCAACATCGAAAACCTTCTCCATCTCTATAACCCATGTTTGAGCCTCGATCGGGTTCATGGAACCTTTAAACTCTGGCGGTCCCACCGCCTTGAAATCATTAAACGTTGTATTTGGTGGAGCTTGAGGTTGATTATTCATTGCTCCAGTCAGTAAGTTAACCAACTGCTGAACGGGATTAGCATTGGCATTATTGTTGTTATTTGTTGACTCTTCCTGAGATGGTTGACGTTGTTGTCTTCTTCTTGGCGGCATATTTCTGTTAAAATATATGTTTATTAAATCTCTATTAAATTCTCTAAATAGGTAAGACTTAACTTAACAATTTCATATAATTATTTAACACATTATCTCAAACAACTTGATATATATTCACTCAAATCAAAAGTTTTACATCAAACGATAGCATCACTGCTATTTACATCAACTATCCTGAGATAAAGAGTCTACAGGATTTAAATATTAAAATATTCCTTTGTTCATAACTACATCGGAATTTACATCTAAGTACTAGATAAGTTTCTCACATAAGCAAACAAATTCTATTACTATCTGTCAAGGCGCTGAATAGCCTTGCTACGCTCCTCTTCCATGATGCGAGACATCGTCCTGCGATCCAGCATGTACGATGGAAGTCCTTCGAACTGGATGGGGTACCTCAAAACTCGATCTTGGGCCTCATCCATTGCATTGTTAAGTGTAAAGTACGTCTCCCCAAGCTTCGCCTTCTTTGCGCGACCGTCCTCTTTTGCAAGATCAGCACGACGTGACTTTCTTACCCAGCCTTCCTCTGCTATGATCAGCCTTTCAGAGCTTTCCTTCAGTTCCTTCTTCAACTTCTCTATCTCTTCGGTCTTATCTTCGGTTTGACCCTTCTCATGGACTAAATCCCATTCTACATTTCTCAGTCGTAAGTGAAGAGTTGAAATCTCCCTCTCCTTTTGCTCAAGAGTAATCTGCTGAATAATCGCCCGTTCAGTCAAATCCTATACCTCATCTTGTAACTCTACGTTACGGTCGTATAACGCTTCGTACATCTCAGCATCAATGGAGTGCTGTGGAAACTCCTCTTCTTCCTCTTCTTCATCAAATTCCTCCTCAGGATCCTCCTCAGGATCAGTCTCAGGTTCATACTCCTGACCAACAACGGTGATCAACAGAGATGACTCCCTTTGTACCAACTGTTCCCTAATGACATGAATGTCTTTGGGCTCCTCCTCTGTAGGTACTGTAGGTACTCGGGGTTCCTCCTCCCCAGTTCGACTATTTCCTCCAATATCCGACATCCTGACAATAAAATTTCAAGTTTTAGTTACTAAGTCGTACTAGTGAGCACATAATTTAACACATAAGCACATAGAGTCTTTTATTATCTTCAATGAATTATAAAAATTCATTCCCTAGAACTCGATAATAGTTTCCATCACTATGTTCTTCCTATAAGGCTACTACCTAAGGTTGTTTCCCCCACCTAAGGTTCATAACTGTAAGACCCCAGCTTTTATAAATAAAGATGAATTTTTCTATAAATATTATTTTTGAATATTATGGAATAAATTTGATATAATGTTATAGTTGTGGGTAATATTTATAAATTTTGCAAAGTATGCAAGTTGTTATAAAATATTAGTTTGGTCGGGGAATATTCTTTTGTTAGGAATATTCGTATGATATGGCTCAATCATTGGTGGACCCAAGAATGAAATTATTGTCGGATTGAGAAAACGACAAAATATTTTATAAAAATAACGGCGGAGGTGTTACTGAATTAAAAGCTGTTGAACTACCCGTTGGTAAAGTAATGCGATGTCTGGCGTGGTTGCGTAGTAGCACTGCGGTATTGATTATTGATGCTTACGTGAGAAGTCACTTTCGGTTATGCTCAATTATTACTCACGATAATTCTTTGCATCATATCTCTTATATTATTGATTCAATTATTGTCACGTGATATCATCATATAATATGTTATAGTATTAAATCAATAATTGAGGCGACAAGTTATAAATGATTAATAATTGTTGAAAGATTAAATATGTGTTGATGAAAAAAAAATGATTTGTGGTAAGTTTGATTATTTTATGGGGGCTCATATGTCATCATCTAAGAGTCTCTTCGTCGATAGTATTTACCTTCGTCGATAGTAATTACCTTAACCGATAGTAATTACCCTTGTGAATAGTATTTACCTTCAATAGTAATTACCTTCGTCGATATAGTAATTACCCTTGTGAATAGTATTTACCTTCGTCGATAGTAATTACCCTTATGAATAGTATTTACCTTCGTCGATAGTATTTACCTTCGTTAATAGTAATTACCTTTACCGACGACGTCGAACCACTTGTCGTTTCACATTACAAAGCGTCGAAACCACTTTTCTTTTCACATCATTTAGTCGTCGAGCCACTTGCCTTTTCAAATGGCGGTGCTAAGCTAGAAATCTTCTATAAATAGAGGCTGAGGCTTCATTATTTTCACGAATTCATTCAAGCTATAGAGAGAAAGTATAGAGAGAATCGGAGAAAGAAGAAGAGTATTTTGTTACTACTGTTCTTTGCGATATTCAATCTCTACCAAATGTAAAGGGTGTTATTCTTTCTTATTCATGAAGAGAACTGTTGTTATTCCATTGCTTATTATTACATTTGGAATAACTTTTATATCGTGGTTTACCCTATACTTGGTGACATTCTTCTATTATTACATTGGAACATCACATGCATGTGTTTTACACCGGACTGGTTAAAATCTTTATTATTTTGTTGGAACATCACATGCATGTGTGTTTTACAGGACTGGTTCCGTCTTTATTATTACATTGGAACATCACATGCATGTGTTTTACACCGGACTGGTTCCCATCTTTATCATTCTGTTGGAATATCCTATCATGTGTTTTTACAGGATCTGGTTCCATCTTTATTATTACATTGGAACATCACAGCCGGTGTGAATTTCACGACACGTTCCATTATTTATTATTACATTGGAATAACTTTTATGCATGCTTGATCTATATCGCATGCATGGTGAATTTCTTTTGTTATTCCATTCTTTATTGTACCCGGTTGGTTAAAACTTTGACTTATACTCCATGAAATTAGTGGAATATCCTTGATATTTGCGTTTCATCCGATATCTTTTCATGAAAATATTCTTACGATCATTCTTGAATTTTACTCTACAAAAGCGATATCATGTTGATAATTTGGGCGTTAATAATTCTGGATAAAATAATTCTTGAACTTGTTTTATTGAATTCTTATATCATTGTCATCATCCTCATGTTTATATTTTTTAAAGTCATCGTGGCTTTTGTAGTGCATAGATGGACTTGGTATGATTATGACCGAGAGACTATTCCGGTTGTAATCATGGCCAGTAATGTTACAAATGATGTGGTAAAAAATCCTCGATTAGTAGTAGTGCATTGATGGATGATTGTTGGCATGATCATGACCATTAATGAATACACAAATATTCTTGGCCGTGAGTGCATGAATAATTGTGGTCGTGATACTAAAGAATATCCTTGGCCCTAGTGCGGGGGTGATTCGATGATGTGGAATATTTATTAAAATTTGAGTCTCGGCTATAACGATGATGAAAAACCTTTTAAAACCTAAAAAATAGTAGACTTTATTTTCTACTTGACTCTTTTAATGGATTGTATATTCATTGCAGATTAAACCGGTTATTCTATTGTATTTTATCGGTTTAACATTGTTGAAGACTATTGATAATTTATTACGCATTATCTTAGTCATAATATTTCTTCTTGGGCTAGTTGAGCTCACCCTTTCTTTCACTTTGTTCTCTTGAGAAATGAGAATATAGATGGGGACGAGTCGGGAAGCAGTGATGGTCTGAAGATAGCATTAGTAGTCCTCACTATTCACGTGAAATAGTGTGATAATAATTGTAATGAGGACTCCTTATTGAGTTTGTATAATATCTAGTAGGCGATATTTGTATTTAAACTCACGGTTTATGTAAGTATTGTACCACAGCAGTTATGTTAGTAAGTTGTATTTAAATTACATACCATGTAAGTGGTGACCCAAGATGGGTGATGTATACCTAATTTTGGGGCGTCACGGTTGAGTATCGAGCTTAGGATATGATCCTGGCTAAGATGTGAGAATAGTACTAGGAGGGAGAGGCGGGGAATACCTTCGCTAGTATGACCTACCTAAGTTTATGTGCTATTTTATTGGTTGGTCGGAAGATAGGGATAATTTGTTACATGTCAATTAACCTTTTGTTTTGTGGCGATGTCTGAAAATGACATCGAGAATGTTGAGAATAGCGATGGGGCAGACGATCGTTAATTCACCACATATCAATAATCGGGATAATGTGCATCGAAGGCGACAATCCTCATGTAAAACAACAACATTGACCAAATGATGAATGATCAAATGTTCGGAGGCTTTATGCAATTTATCAATGATGAAAGAGAACGACTCTGTCCAAAACGTTGGTGGAAACACGAAAAACTCTCGGTGCGGTCACCGCTAAACAATTCAAGGAGCTGGGACCACCGGAGTTTAAGGGAGAGCCAAAACCACTTACAGCGGAAGCATGGATAAAGCAGATTACCAAGATATTTGATGTCTTGGGATGCTCCGAGGAGCAAAGGTTCCTTTACCGCC
Source organism: Panax quinquefolius (assembly GCA_020205615.1). Lineage (NCBI taxonomy): Eukaryota > Viridiplantae > Streptophyta > Magnoliopsida > Apiales > Araliaceae > Panax > Panax quinquefolius. The sequence goes on from CM035166.1 coordinate 96,343,728, forward strand.
TTTATGTTGCGGAGAGGCGGATTCTTGGTGGGAATCGGTAAACGTACTCAACTTCGTTGTCTTGAAGATATCTTGGGAGAAGTTCGGGAGTACATTCAACGACAAATACTTTCACGAAAGTATTACGCCACATGAAGGAGGTGGAGTTTATCAAGTTGGAACAAAACAATATGGCCAGGTAATCGTGATACGAGGCAAAATTTGCGGAGTTATCACGGTTCGTCCCACTTAGTGGATAATGAAGAGAGAATGGCGAATGTTTTTAAGAGGTTTGAAGCGGGAATACGTCAACATCTTATTTCTCATAAAGCGTGTTTGTATTCGGATGTTGTAAATAGGGCTCGATTAGTGGAGCGCGATAATGAGTCAACACAACTAAAAGAGAAGCGACCCGAAAAAAATTATAATACCGGTGAGAGTAGTCATCGAGCGGTGACAACAAGCGTGGAGGAAATCAACGGGCGGATATAGTAACCACTTGAAATTGGTAATCGGGCCAAAACAATAAAATGGACATTTCAAGAAAGCGGAGATTCAACAATGGTGGAAAGGCGTCGAACCGGCACCCATTGTTAAGGAAGGAGAAAGACCACCTATCATATGCTTCAAATGCGGAGGAGAGGACACATCAATCAAAATCAAGTCATGCCAGTCAAAGCATGTTATAATTGTGGAAGAGAAGGTCACTTAGCTCGATTTTATCGTTTCACAAAAGACAAATTCAACTAGGATGGAGGCACCAAAGACCATCCCGAAAATTCAAAACCGTTAGTGTGAGGGAGAGCGTTTGTTGTGACCTCCCAAAGAGCAAGGAATCCGAATGAGGTCATCACGGGTAAGCTTATTATAAACTCTAATGAAGTCTATACTTTATTTGATACCGGTTCTACCCATTCTTTTATTTCTCCTACTTGCGCTCATCGATTAAATTTGACTCCGGAGAAATTAGACTTTGACTTATCTGTGGAAACTCCGTTGGGAGAAACCTTCATTACATCCACTGTTTATAAGTCTTGTTTGGTTCAAATCGGTACCCTCACATTACATGTCGATCTTATTTCATTAAAAATACTTGCATTTGGCGTGATTCTAGGGATTGATTGGTTAACTACTTATCATGCAAAAATTGATTGTTTTCGTAAGGTTGTTAGCTTTCATATTCCTAATCAACCTATTATCTAATTCAAACGACCAAACCATTAAAATCAATCACGGTCATCTCAAGCCATAAAGCTATTCGTTTATTGAAAAATGGATGTCAAGCTTTCTTAGCTCATATCACGATTTAAATAAAAATACGTCGGTTTTAAACGATATTCCTATTGTTAATAAATTTCTGACGTATTCCCAGAAGAACTTCTGGCCTACCCTACAGGGCGTGAAATTGAATTTTGTATCGACCTTGAACCCATACAAAAACCTATTTCCAAAGCCCCATATCGAATAGCTCTATTGAACTTGAGGAGTTAAAGACCCAACTGCGAGGAATTGTTAGACATTGGCTTTATTAAGTCCCTAGTACTTCTCCTTGGGGTGCTCTGTTACTATTCGTGAAGAAGAAAGATGGGAGTATCGACTTTGTATTGATTATCGGGAGTTGAATCATGTCACCATCAAAAATAGGTATCCATTGCCCGCGTATTGATGACTGTTTGACCCGATTGCAAGGAGCCAAATTCTTTTCAAAGATTGATCTTCGTTAGGATATCACCAATTGAAGATTAGAACCGCGACATTCCAAAGACTTTTTTAAACTCGATGCAGGGCATTATGAATTCTAGTCATGTCCTTTGGATTGACTAATGCTCCTAACGCCTTCATGGATATGATGAACCGAGTATTCAAGGAATATTTAGATCACTTTGTGGTCGTCTTTATTGATGACATCCTTATTTATTCCAAAAGCCGTGAAGATCATGAGCAACACTTGAGGTGACACTCCAAAAGCTTCGTGAATATAAGCTTTATGCCAGTTGAAGAAATGCGAGTTACGGCAAGAAGTAGCATTCCTTGGGCACGTGGTATCAAGTCATGGAATATCTGTTGACCCAAAGAAAGATTGAAGCTATTCAAAGTGGGAACAACTTAAATCGATGGCCGAAATCGTAGCTTTCTCGGTTTAGTTTGGTTATTATCGGAGATTCGTGGAAGGATTTTCTCGAATCGCTACTCCATTGACTCGGTGACTCGGAAAGATACAAAGTTCGGTTGGAGCGAAGAATGTGAGAAGAGTTTTCAAGAACTCAAGAGGAGACTTATTTCAAGACTGTTACGTGATACCATCGGCTCGGAGGATTTGTCATCTAGAGTGATGCTTGAACAAAGGGTTGGGATGTGTTCTTATGCAACATGGAAAAGTTATAGCTTATGCCTCATGACAACTCAAAAGAATATGAGAGGAATTATCCTACTCATGATCTAGAGTTAGCGGTTTATTATCTTCACACTTAAAATTTGGAGGCATTACTTGTATGGGGAGAAAGTGGAGATCTTTACGGATCATAAAAGCCTCAAATATTTCTTCACTCAAAAGGAACTCAACATGCGACAACGACGTTGGCTTGAACTGCTGAAAGATTATGATCATACCATCCAATACCATCCTCGAAAAGCGAGCGTGGTAGGTGGCGCATTGAGTAGAAAATCATATGCAATGTAACGAAAGAGTGCGATATTGTCAACGCAAAGGACCATTTTGTGTGACTTGCAAAGGATGGAGATAGAGTTAAAGACTCGAGGGGCGCATGTGATGATAAGCGAGTATCTGAGTAGAACCAGACTTTAATTGATAAAGTTAAAATTTGCTCAAACTACGGACACTGGAGGCGATGCGTATGAGGAAGAAAGTGCAAGAAGGTGCTATCTTAGGAAGCAAGAATCGATGAAGAAGGAATACTTGAGTTAACTCCGGACTTTGTGTTCTAACGACCACGATTTAAAGTATAATATCATGATGGAGCGCACAACACACCATTTGCAATCCATCACAGGAGTACCAAAATGTATCATGATATTAAGTCATACATTTTGGTGGAGCAATATGAAGAGAGAGATAAGCGTGCTTTTATCTCAAGGTGTCTAACTTGTCAACGAGTTAAAGCGGAGCATCAAGTACCAAAGGTCCATTGCAACCACTTGAAATTCCGAATGGAAGTGGGAGCACATTACCATGGATTTAAATTCTGGGGTCTTCCTAAGGTTTCTCAAGGCATTGATGCGATTTGGGTCATTATTGATAGATTAACCAAGTTTGCTCATTTCTTACCGATCGAGAAACTTATACACTTGAACGTCTTACTCGTATGTACATAAACGAGATTGTAAGATCGCATGGTATCTGGAATATCCATAGTTTACGATCGAGACCCAAGATTCACTTCACGATTTTGGGTTAGTTTGCAAAAAAGCTATGGGCACAGACTTACGATTTAGCTCGGCATATCATCCTCGAGACGGACGGACGATCGGAGGGACTATTCAAACTCTTGAAGATCTATTAAGACTCTGTGTCCTTGATTTCAAGGGAGTTGGGACAAGTTCTTACCATTGGTGGAGTTTTCCTACAACAACGATTTATCAAGCAAGTATTGGCATGGCTCCATTCGAGCGTTGTATGGAAGAAAGTGTCGTTCTCCGGTATCTTTGGGATGAGGTGGGTGAAGCAAGGTTGTTGGGACCGGAGTTGATGCGTATGACTACGGAAAAGATTCAAACGATCCAACAACGTATAAAAAAACTCACAAAATCGACAAAAGAGTTATCTTGATCTTCATCGAAAGGACGTGGAATTCGATATAGGAGATCATGTGTGTTGTTAAGAGTTGCTCCATGGAAAGGAGTTACAAGATTTGGAAAGAGAGAAAACTTAATCCTCGATTCATCGGTCCATTTTAATCCTCGATCGAGTAGGAACTGTGGCCTATAGACTAAACTTTTACTCGCCGCCAAATATGTCTCGTGTTCATAACGTTTTTCACATATCTATGTTACGTAAATATGTGAAAGACCCGAACCATATTATTGAGTTAGAACCGGACGAAATAGCGGAAGATTTGACGTATGAAGAGGTTCTGTTCAAATTTTGGATAAGAAGGAACATATTCTACGCTCGAGGTTATACCTCAAGTCAAAGTTTTGTGGAGGAACCACGATGTTGAGGAAATGACTTGGGAGTTAGAATCAAATGAAATCAAGGTATCCTTACCTCTTCGACATACCGTGTATGCCCTAATTTCGAGGAAATTTCATAAGAAGGGAGGTTGTAAGACCCGACTTTTATAAATAAAGATGAATTTTTCTATAAATATTATTTTGAATATTATGGAATAAATTTGATATAATGTTATAGTTGTGGGTAATATTTATAAATTTTGCAAAAGTATGCAAGTTGTTATAAAATATTAGTTTGGTGGGGAATATTCTTTTTGTTAGGGAATATTAAATACAATGGCTCAATCATTGGTGGACCCCACAGCAATGTAATTATTGTCGGATTGAGAAAACGACAAAAATATTTTATAAAAATAACGGCGGAGGTGTTACTGTTAAAAGCTGTTGAACTACCCGGTGGTAAAAAATGCGATGTCTGGCGTGGTTGCATAGTAGCACACTAAGTATTGATTATTGATGCTTACGTGAGAAGTCACTCATTATGCTCAATTATTACTTCGATAATTCTTTGCATCATATCTCTTATATTATTGATTCAATTATTGTCACAATATCATCTCATATAATATGTTATAGTATTAAATCAATAATTGAGACGACAAGTTATAAATGATTAATAATTGTTGAAAGATTAAATATGTGTTGATGAAAAAAATGATTTGTGGTAAGTTTGATTATTTTATGGGGGCTCATATGTCATCATCTAAGAGTCTCTTCAATCAATAGTATTTACCTTCATCAATAGTAATTACCTTCGTCAATAGTAATTACCCTTGTGAATAGTAATTACCTTCGTCGATAGTAATTACCTTCGTCAATAGTAATTACCCTTGTGAATAGTATTTACCTTTGTCGATAGTATTTACCCTTGTGAATAGTAATTACCTTTACCAGAGTATTTACCACTTAATAAATTCACATTTACTGAACGTCGAACCACTTGTCGTTTCACATTACAAGCGTCAAACCACTTTTCTTTTCACATCATTAGTCGTCGAGCCACTTGCCTTTTCACACGGCGGTGCTAAGCTAGAAATCTTCTATAAATAGAGGCCTGAGGGCTTCATTATTTTTCACGAATTCATTCAAGCTATAGAGAGAGAAAGTATAGAGAGAATCGAGAGAAAGAAGAAGAGTATTTTGTTACTACACCGCTGCGAGATTCAATCTCCTACCAAATGTAAGGGGTGTTATTCTTTCTTTCAGCATGAAGAGAACTGTTATTATTCCATTGCTTATTATTACATTGGAATAACTTTTGTATCGTGGTTTACCCTATACTTGGTGACATTCTTCTATTATTTTGTTGGAACATCACATGCATGTGTTTTTTAACCGACTGGTTCCGCCTTTATTATTTTGTTGGAACATCACATGCATGTGTTTTACAGGACTGGTTCCGCCTCTTTATTATTCTGTTGGAACATCACATGCGTGTGTTTTACACCGGACTGGTTCCGTCTTTATCATTACATTGGAATATCCTATACGTGTGTTTTACACCGGATGCAGGTTCCATCTTTATTATTCTGTTGGAACATCCTCGCTTGGTATGAATTTCACCGACTTTGGTTCCGTTATTTATTATTACATTGGAATAACTTTTGTATGCATGCGGTCTCATCGCATGCATGGTGAATTTCTTTTGTTATTCCATTCTTTATTGTACCCAGATTGGTTAAAACTTTGACTTCTATACTCCATGAAATTAGTGGAATATCCTTGATATTTGCGTTTCATCCAAAGATATCTTTCATGAAAATATTCTTCCGATCATTCTTGAATTTTACTCTACAAAACAATGATCATGTTGATAATTTGGGCGTTAATAATTCTGGATAAAATAATTCTTGAACTTGTTTTATTGAATTCTTATATCATTGTCATCATCCTCATGTTTATATTTTTTAAAGTCATCTGTGGCACATGGTGCGTAGATGGACTTGGTATGATTATGACCGAGAGACTATTCGGTTGTAATCATGGTAATAATGTTACAAATGATGTGGTAAAAAATCCTCGATTAGGCGTAGTGCATTGATGGGCCGATTGTTGGCATGATCATGACCATTAATGAATACACAAATATTCTTGGCCCGTAGTGCATGAATAATTGTGGTCGTGATACTAAAGAATATCCTCCTCAGGTAGTAGTGCGGGGTGATTCGATGATGTGGAATATTTATTAAAGTTTGAGTCTCAATTTATAACAATGATGAAAAACCTTTTAAAACCTAAAAGATAGTAGACTTTATTTTCTACTTGACTCTTTTAATGGATTGTATATTCATTGCAGCTTTAAACCGGTTGGTTGTATTGTATTTTATCGGTTTAACATTGTTGAAGACTATTGATAATTTATTACGCATTATCTTAGTCATAATATTTCTTCTTGGGCTAGTTGAGCTCACCCTTTCTTTCACCGTTCTCTTGAGGAAATGAGAATATAAATTTGGGACGAGTCGGGAAACGAGTGATGGTCCCGAAGATAGCATTAGTAGTCCTCACTATTACGTGAAATAGTGTGATAATAATTGTAATGAGGACTCCTTATTGAGTTTGTATAATATCTAGTAGACGATATTTGTATTTAAACTCACAGTTTATGTCGTATTGTACACGACAGTTATGTTAGTAATTGTATTTAAATTCTGTACCATGTAAGTGGTGACCCAAGATGGGTGATGTATACCTAATTTTGGGGGCGTCACAATAACCTACGGCTCTGATACCAACTTATGACCCCCCCAAATCCAGGTACTTCAATTCCACGGAATTTGGTGTTCACTGTACAAATATCATCTATCTATCAACCCATAATAAATGCAAACCATGCAATAGATAGAAATAAAATCCTCCCCTTATGGGATTACAACATCTGAATAATAAATACAATCCCAGGTCAAACTAACCTTAAACATTTGTGCGGAAACATAAACAAATAAGTCTTAACAACATCAATTCTTTACAATAACATTCTTAAAATTAAATAACAAGTCTTCATCACTTAGTAGCTTTGCCTTTGCCTTTGCTAGTAGAAGGCTCATCGTACCTTTCGTTCTTAACGGCAATGTTATTATTACGCAAGAGTGAGTATAAATGCCTACAAGTATAAAAATGAAATAACAATATATAATAACATGCGAGTGAATCAAAGACTTCTGAAATAAAAGCTCAACTTTTGAATCAAGAATAAATAACAAGAGTTCAAAAGATTTCTGAGGGTCATAAGACCTTGAACTATGTCCTAGGTTATAAAGGGTTATACTTGAAACCTTTAATAGTCATAAGACTATGGACTCTTCTTCTTGTACTTAGGGGGATCAGCCCTTAGTACCATATTGTGCACAATATCTTAACGCTAACGCATAAGTAAATCCCTTTGCAGGGTTGTTCATCTCAGTTTGACATTAGAGTCTGCACCAAAGGAAGTTTGGTTTGGATAAATTAATAAGGTTTCTAAATTTAGAACGTTCATCAACTATGGACTAGTTGAATCAATAAGGATTCGCTAGTCTAACAAGGTTCAACAATAAATGATATTTATAATGAATAACAATCTCAATAGGTACACAATAGAACAATTATTGTATAACAGAATCATAATTTGAAAAGATAGTAAATCTTTAACATAACAAATGAACTTGATTTATAAACTTGAATAATGATAACAAGTAGGGTTGGGAAACTTGCCTCGTGCATAGATTACACGTTAATTAAACACGTTCCTTGAATTTAATCCTACATATCATTTCCATTCACAACAATAGTTAATTATAACATAACTAATCATCAAACATTCATTTATTTTGTCTAACTTGATTACGACAATACTTAGTCAATTTACTACATTGTCACATAATTTACACTTCACGAATGACAAGCTAATTATGTATTCAATATTTCAATCCACATGCAATTTTGTTATTTACATGTTAAGTATCTATTTTAACATCTCATTATACTTCTAACATATTCCTATGTTTATTAAATTAGGTTAATACCACATTGCTAGACTTAAGCATTTTTTTTAAAATTCATATTTGGACATTCTGAGAGTGGTAATGCATTTCCACTTTTATACTTCAGTACTTTCGGCGTTATGGTAGCGATGATATTCATGCCGGAGAGACTTAATGCCTATGTACATGAGACTTCGATTACGGAGTTGGCACTGCCGTGGCGAAACTCCAGATTTTGATTCTCAGTTCGCGAAGAACACAGAGTTCAGCGAAATGGACACTCCATGATCATTAATTTCACTAAATTAACATACCCACATGCTAGAATTCATACATAATCATTACCCAACAATTATAGAATGATTTTAACCCATTAAAACATATAATTACAGAATTAAAATATGTAAATTTCACTGTTCTTGATGTTCTTTAAGGTTTTGAACATAAATCATGAAAATTAATACAACGGATTCGTTATAACACCGAATCCGTTCATTAAAATTTTGGTCTCTTCGTATTAACATGCATAATAATATACGTGTAAATTTTACAAAAACATTTATGTTTGACATATTAAAATCACGTATAAGGCCATATGGCCATATTCTAAACTCTGTAACTTTTGAGGCCATATCACATGTTAATATTATGAAACTAATGCTATGGTTTATAATATATATATATATATATATGTATATATATAATCAAATACGATTTGGTAATATTTAACACATATACAAACTCATAATCATACCCTTTCCCAAATATAGAGACTTTACAAAAGGTGAAACCATTTTTATGAAAACTAAATGACGTAAAAGGAGAATTTGAGTTTGGAGAAATTATCCAGAGTATAGTTTCAGAAGAGGTGATCAATGATGATCCTTTCACAAATAATTGTTAATTACACACTCAAAATTTTCTCTCAAACTTCTCAAATTTCTCTCTGTGAACTCTCTCTGATTTCTTTGCTAGACATTAAAAAAAAGAAGAATGAAGAAGACGTCGTATAAATTAAAGAACTGACGCGCATTATAGTCAGTTACCCATCATGGGTTAACTGTCCATAACTCCCACTAAGGCCATGTTTGGCTAGGCTTAATTGGTTCAAAATCATTAAATTTAATAAATCTCTTATACTATAGTTTAAATTATGTCACACCCCTTACACAATAATTCAAATATCTTATTTAATTTAAATTAATAAAATATAATAATTTCTCATTAATTCACATAGTCACGTAATTAATTTTCTCATTAATTAATTATATCAAATTATTAAATCTCTAATTAATTATTACATTAATTAAAATAACATTAGGTTTATTAAATATTTCTTTTAATTTAATAAACTCACATAATTACAAACTTTGAATAATAAAATTATTCTCCACATTAATTTAATAAGTATAACACATATAATTAAATTAATCTATCGAATTGTATCAATTAATTATTTAATCTAATAATTAAATCATCAAAAATATTTATTTAATCCAATAAATATTAAAATTAATTTACAAAATCTCGATTCGTCACATCCGATAATTAATACATAAAATAATACATAAAATAGAGTCCTTTCTAACATCCTTATCTTAAAAAAGAATTTGATTTAATTTAATTTGATAATTACAAACTTTGAATAATAAAATTATTCTCCACATTAATTTAATAAGTATAACATTTCATATAATTAAATTAATCTATCGAAGTCTTCAATAATCATAAAATTAATTATTTAATCATCAAAAATATTTATTTAATCCAATAAATATTAAAATTAATTTACAAAAATCTCATTTTGTAACATTACGTCATTACACCGAATAGTCTGCAGTCATAATCAAGATCTATACATTAACCTGGATCAAGAAATGTCCATATATAGAAGATTTCAATGCTTAGCACTACCGTGGTGAAGGCAAGCGAGTAACCTTGTTGAACAGCCTTTGTAATGAAGTCAGTGGTTAAGCACCGTAATGTGAAGCGATGGTTCGAAGCGTGCAGTAAAAAGGTAATTACTAGTCGAAGGTAAATACTTATATAATTACTTATTGATGGGGATAATTACTATTGGCGAAGGTAAATACTATTCACAAGGGTAATTACTATTGGCGAAGGTAAATACTATTCACAGGGTATATTTAGTGAATTTTTTTAAGTATTATAAGTATAAGTTTGAAAAATGTGACCCATGACCACTTACATAGTGATGTAATTTAAATGGCAACTTATTAACATAACGGTCAGGTAATTATAAGTAGCGAGTTTAAATACATATAAATACACTAGATATTATACAAACTTCAAACAAAAAAGTCCTCATTCTGATTATTATCTATTTCATGAAAAGGATGCTATCTTGAGGACCATCACTGCGTGATTTAGTGAATTTTTTTTAAGTATTATAAGTATAAGTTTGAAAAATGTTAATACGTATTAAGTTTATAGTTGAATTTTTTACCTCTTTTATTATGAACAGCTTTAGGTTTAAAAATATATAATAGCTTTTGGTTATAGGAAAGCTATGCCCATTATTGAAATAAAATGAGAAATTGAATTGTTTGAATACGTGAGTAGCTTAATTTTTAATTCTCGATGAAATTGGGTTACATTTATATAGAGCATAAATGTTGTTTATCAATTGGATATAATTATATTGGTGATCCACTAGAGCCTATTAAGGGGTTGTTGGAGGCGATGGTTTGGGCTTGGGGCCTGAGGCCACACGAGGCCAATTATATTCTTGATCCTTAAGCTTAAAGCCTCAAGAGGCCAAGCCAAGCTTGGTTGTCGACATGGTAAGCTATTGAATAAGTCATTAAGCCAAAATAAGTGATCTTAGGGAACTGTTAGTGCAACAGAGAAGGTAACTAGACACACTTGGTCAATAAAGAGATTGTTTTGGCTATAACAGAAAAACAAGGGTATTTAACACTTATGTATACAAGAATGAAGCTACAAAAATGTTATAGAAACTATAAATTGCTCAACCAAGTTGTGAATATCCCAAAACATAAAAGATTATAGAAAGGGACCGTGAGGGGTATAATCTTAAAACATGTTAGCCGAGGCCTTAGATGGACTCTTCAATTCTTGGCGTGAAGCCTTAGATGGTGGTAGTTTTCTTAAGAAGAAACATTTCAATGCATCTGAATACCAACCAAATATGTATTACTAATTTATACATATAGCTGTGAAACGTAAGAATAGCATTCCTGAAAAGAGCAGGAAAAAACATTCTTCCATCTATTTATCCTATGTCTGGTAAATGTATGGAACAGAGCAGGAAAAAATTTAAGAGATGTTAAAATTTAAGAAATGTCAAAGCTTACTTTAACTCTGATATAAAGCTAACATGAATGAAATACCTTACGTATTCACTTACGATTAACAATAAAAACAAATTAAAATAAAATAACATGATATAATATAACTATTAATTAAACTAAGTAGTATTTATTTAGTTTCTCATACTAAATTTAATAACATTTAAAGTTTCTCATACTGCTTTAATTTTCATTCATTCGTTAACATTGAGTATATTAAATGTTAATCATATGCTTACAAGTATGCTAAAGTCATATGGTTACAAGTATGCTCAAGTCATATGCTTACAAGTATGCTGAAATGTTAATCATATGCTTACAAGTATGCTCAAGTCATATGGTTATAAGTATGCTCAAGTCATATGATTAATAAGCTTATGTTATTTGTAGTAGGTACCGTGGAATCATAGACCTCTATTCAGATCGTCGTTGGATGGCACGACGAAAATCAAGTGCCTAGATAGGTGCTACAGCTGAATTTAGAGCTGGTTGCCAAGTGTTTTTGGAGTATGCGTATAGTCACCCAGAATGTATGAATGGTCAGTCGCCGCAGATACGATGTCCATGTTTGAAGTGTAATAATGTAAATTATATGAGCAGAGACGCGGTAAACTTTCATTTACTTGTTTCGGGTTCATGAAAATTACGACGAAGAATCTTTGGTGGGCACATGGGCAGAGAAGAGATGGTGGCATCACAGAAGTACACAATTTGAGCAGTAGTACTCATCGTATGAATGAAATGGTTCATGATATTGCAGGGCCAGATTTTGATTGGGAACAAGGCAGAGAGCAACCTATGAATTCTGATGCCAAAGAATTCTGATTTGTTTATTGTCATTTTATATTCATAAATATACATGTTTTTGTCACTGTCATGTTTATTGTCATTTTATATATTCATATATACATGTAATCAAATATAACTCATATATACATCTTGAAATTTATAATATACAGATGGCTTCTGAAGCAGCGCAGAAAAAGCGCGGCTTGGGTAGGGGACCTAATCATGTGCCTAAGGCCCCTACTAATCCGGATGATTGGATTCTTATTCAGATTCGCCTCCTCCTAAAGACGACGTCGTCTCCATCATTTATATATAAGCATTTTAGATTTCATTTTAGATGTAAATTGCTTTAATATATCTACTTATTGTTGATGTATATTATTGTATACTATAGTGATTTTTCAGATAATAAGATCGTCAAGTGCATATCACAAACAGTGTTTACAAATTGACTTACACACTGATTACGTGAAAGCATCTATCGCCCACAAGGATGTTGTTTGAAATTTGAATTCGGTATGTTTTTTTAATTATGATGAGATAATATAATATTCTAATTAAGGATAAATGTTTAGTAATGTTATTATTGTTGTTTTATTTGCAGAAAAGGTATAGATGGGAGGACGCGTATGCTTCAGTGATTCAGACATTATTCTGGCAGAAGTGCGCCGTCCGCACCAAGGATAATTTGAACAAAGAAAGATAAAAAGCCCTTCACAATGTCGAGATCGACCATCCAGGCCAGGGAGAGGATTACATGCACGAGCATAGCCCCTGGTGGTGCACCCAATCCATATGGGCTGAGATGTGTGCCCAATGGAGAGCTGAGAGCTGGGTGAAAAGACGAAAGACTGCCGCCACTAATAGATCCTCGGGTGTACCCGATGGCGAAAAGGATAAAAGAACATACAAGGGCGGAAATATTTCACAGTTGCAGCATATCACTACCAAGGTGCGTATTTATAAGTTTTAATATGTTTACAATCATAAATTGTAGAAAATATATCACATTTTTACTTAGTAATATTGTGCTATTTTTTTATAGGAGTCTCAGTCTCAGTCTCAAGGTCAGCCTATCCATTAGTTGGATGTGTACGTGGCTACCCGTGATGGTCTGCCTGATGCTATCCAGATAGCGGTAATAAGTTTTAACAACTTGATCTTGTTTATCAATGCTTACAGAATTTATTTTTAACTATTTAATTGTTAACAAGATACTTATAAGCGTTTATTGAATGAGCGATATCCTGAAGCCAATCCACGTCCGCCTATTGATCAAGAGTTGTGGGAGAGGGCATCTTTTGTGAAGAAGAACTACATTAAAGGTCAAGGACAACGACGACGTCCATCCTTCAGTGGCTCAGGCTGCTCTTCTACCCAGTCTTCACAGTCATCGAGCCATCCAGCTGTTCATACTCTGGCTAACTGTGTGAGAGTTATATGTCGAGATCGAGATCTTCTGAAGATACTGTGTGACGACCCCAAGATAGGTCCATTCCATCCAACCCATTCTGAGTCGCCAAATACATGGTACAAAAACAAATACGACTTCAGTAATACAATTGTCATGCAAACTACGACAACACATATACTGTGAGTTTGAATACAACTATTGTCTAATAGACAGTATATAAACTCAAAAGGGGTCCTCATTACAATTATTGATACGTTATTTCACAGAATAGTGAGGACTACTAATGCAACCATCTGGACCGTCAATCCATTCCCCGACTAGTCCCAGCTATATTCTCATTTCCTGAAGAGAACAATGAAAGAAAGGGTGAGCTCAACTAGCCCAGTAAGAAATATTATGACTAAGATAATATAAAACAAATTATCATTAGTCTTCAACAGGGAAAAATCTGATAAAATATAATAGATAACAAGTTTTAGATCAACAACAGCAGCGAAAACAGCAATCCATTAAAAGAGTCAAGTAGAGAAAGAATTCTACTATCTTCTAGGATTTAAAAGTCCATCATCAATATTTTATCCTTGTAACAACAATCAATATACATCTTTAATCAAATATTCATCTTTGCACTACAGGCCAAAGATATTCATTTGTATCACCAGTTGGTCATGTTCATCTCAACACCTGTTCATCTTTGCACTACGGGCCAAAGATATTCATCAGGTAATCATTCATCTTTGCACTACGGGCCAAAGATATTCATCAAGTAATCATTCATCTTTGCACTACGGGCCAAAGATATTCATCAAGTATCATCATTAAGGACTGAGGATGATGAAAAATATTTTAGAGAACGAATCCAATAAGATAAAAGAACAAATATTAGGGATTCGTATTACAGTTTATCCAAGATCAATAATACTCCATAATAACCAATTTCGAAGTAAAATTCAAGAATAAAGATCAAAACATGGATACAATCAAAGATAGTAACCATAATAGACATCTTGGACAAAAAGAAGAAAATTTCATTTTTCTATTGAATAAAGTCAAGATATCGTGAATAGTCTTGGTATCGTGAATAGTAACTCCGACACCAAAAGATAGAAATTCCATAAGAAAAATCATCATGCTTCATGAATAGTACTCGTGAATAGTAATTCGTGAATAGTAACTCATGAATAGTAACCCCGATATGAAAAGTTCCAAATTTGATAAAAAATTCTAACAAATATTTCGGCATAATGATATTGAAAAAATAATATCACTTACGAAGAAAATAACATCCCTTACCTCAAAAAGACAGTACTTCTGACTGGAATACTGGATATAGTCCTGAAGAAACTTGCACCGCTAATTAGAAACTCACAAAGTATCTAAATACTCACAAAATACACTCGATAAGATAAAGAGAGAAAGAGAGAAAACTTGTTTCTGGTGTGATTTTCAATTCTAACTTAGCCCTCTATTTATAGGAAAATATTAGCACGCCGAAGCAGACTTAACATGCAACCTGATGGCTTTACCTGCTACTATTCCCACCCACCACATTTGAAAATTTTGCTCATTTCACCCATAACCAAAGTATTATATCAAATTAATACCTTATTATTCACAATAATAAATAGAGGAAATTCGATTTTTATTTATAATAAGTTGGGGTCTTACATACTGGGCGGGCATCTGGGGGCTCTAAGTCCTGAGGAGTTAGCTGAAGCAGTAGCGGCAGCAGCAGCAGGACAACATGGGGATGGCGATGAGGTATAAAATCAATTTGTTGTATATATTGTCGTAATATATACCAGTATCAACATAGTTACTATATTTGTAACTTGTTTTATTATTTTGTTAATTACAGGGTGATCAAGGAAGCGATGATGCTTGATGTACCTGCTTTAGATCAATTTTGTAGTTATTTGATAAGCTTATACTTGTATATTCAATCAATTCATATTGGTTTTCTATGTGTTACTTAAACAATATTAGATTTGTTTATAATTATTCAATTCATATTGGTTTTTAAAGGTTTATATAGTTTATATACTAGTTTGGTGTATGTGTCGGTGGACGATGGATGCTTATATTGTTGTGCATGCTGTTTATCTTGTTGTGTATGTGTGTTAGGATAAAGCAGGTACAAAACAGGTACAGGTTTTTGGGAATTCTGCAAAACAGCAAAAATATGGTTTTCATTTTTTCCAGATCAGCGACCGCATGCGATCGCTGATATTCATTAGCGACGGCTAAACATTTGAGGGTATTAGCGACCATATACGGTTGTTGATAGCAGTCGCTGCCACATGGACCACGTCAACTTTGGCCCTGGACCATGCTGACTCAGCATAGCGACCGAATTTGTCATTTTGGTCGCTCATATCGGTCGTAGATAGGTCGATCGCTAATAGTGGTCGCTGATGTGCATCCCAGCGACCAGATTTTATGCGACGACTATTAGCGACCGTAGTCGGTCGCTGATAGGCGGTCACTGATAAACCTTTTTCTTGTAGTGTATATATAAACCCTAAAAACTATCGAATGTATATATGAACCCTAAAAAAATTGGGAAACACTTACTGTAAGACCCCAAATTTTATGAAATAAAAGTATTCAATTTTTCTTATAATAACTATTCAGTAAATGGTTAAATTGATAAAAGGTTAAAGTTAAGGGTGATATATGAATTTTTTCAAAATACACAAGTGGTTATAAAATATTCATTGTTGTCGGGGAATATTCGTTTGGTAGTGAAATATTCTTTCTGTCGGGGAATATTCATACGACGGCGCAACCATTTGTGGGCCCCATAACGGATAACTGTTGGATGAAAAAAATGACAAAAATTGAGTTTTTATAAATAATGGCGTAGTTGTTACCGTTAACACTGTTGGAATACCCGGTGGTTAAATCATAGAATAATCTGGCGTGTTTAACAAAGAGAAGACGCTTTTACACATTATTTTTGACTTATTGATCTTTACGTAAGAAGGCACTACTCAATAATTGTTACAGTAATTATTGTTCAATATTTTATTTTATTGATTCTATAATTGATGCGTTGATATTTTATATTATTGTTGTTTCAATAATTGTCATTACCATGAATATTTCCCATTATCAGATAAATAATTCATATTATTTGAATAATATTATTAGATAGCATTATTGGCAATGTCTAGAAAATTCATCAAGGAGAGGTTTGGTCACCTAATTGCGCGGCCAATGAAGGAGAGAAATCCTTATCGGAAAGCCCCTCTTTCTGAACCGCTATGCAGTTTATCATTATTGTGATTCTGTAATATTATTTGTGAATAATTAATTATTGATTTATATGATAAGGAAATATTTATTTTATGTGGATATAAATGATTTGGATATATTTATTTTATGTGGATAAAATGAAAGAATTAATGCTTTGGTGTTTTATTAGTATTTTGTCGGTGTGGAGGTATTAAAAATCATCCGTTTGTGGATTTTCGGATATTTTTGGTTTGGAATTTGAAAAAACTCAAAGCTACAAGTTGTAGAGAATTCAATTTCAGGAAGAATGGACATAAAATTCGTATTTTTCTGATAAACGGTCTATTTTCTATGAATTGTTGAAGTTTCGGAAAATAAAATAATTTTTATTAATTTATAGGTGGGACCCACTTTTACTTTTCAAACCATGTGCTGAATTGATTTCAATGTTGGTTGCTCAGATTTTTCAGCAAGAGTGGGCGTGGAATGAGGAAGAAGATATATTAATATTTATTAATTTAGTCTCCTTTGGCGTTCTAGCATTTTCCTATAAATAGGTGCTTAAGTTAGAATTGAAAATCACACCAGAAACATAAGTTTTCTTTCTCTATATTATCAAGCATATTTTTGTTAGTATTTAGATATCTTGAGTGATGCTATACGACGCAAGTTCGTTCAACGTTATATCCGATATTCAAGTCAGAAATACTGCTCTTTTGAGGTAAGGGATTTTAAGGGTTGTTATGTTTTTCATGTTTCGTAACTTTTCAGATCTTCAAAAATTTTGGAAAAATTTGAAATGATATTTTGATGAGTTTTATTGATTGTGTCCAAAAATTGTAATTTTTGGATGTATAGATTAAGAGTTATGAATTTTATGAGAAAAGACTATTTCAAAAGTAACCGCTTATAACTCCTTGTGGTTAACTCCAAAATTGATGAAATTTTTATTGGGAGTACATCTATATAATATCAATGTACTTTGCGAATTTTGGAATTTTTGGATAAAACTACAATTTATGATAAATGTCTAAATATTCGGCGGTTTTGGCCATATGAAAAATAGTAAATGAATTTTAAAAATTCTGAGAAAAATATATGTTCAATATGGGACTATATTCTGCTAAATCCCAGAAAAAAATATTTTTAGAACTGATTTGGTATTTTTCATAAAAATGATCTAGTTATGAGTAAAAGAATTAAATATGTTATGTGAAGTAAGAAAATTGGAAAATATGATTTTATGACTTGAGAATCATACATGAGTTATATGCAGATTTTTTATAAGGGTTTTGGTTATTGGTGATGAAATCTTATGAGTTTGGAATTTTAGGATGATTAAATGCATTATTTAGTAAAGTGTAAACAATTAAAATAAATTGTTTATAAGTTTAAGAAATGTTATTTCAATATCATTATACCGAAATATTAGTATGGATTTTATTGTGGAATTTTTACCTTTTTGGTGTCGGGTTTACTATTCATGAGTTACTATTCACGAGTTATTATTCACGACAAAATTGGTTTCTTTTTCTAACCAAATTATGGTTGATTTATGAATATTACTCTTGAGATTAAAACTATATGTTGATCATATTATTTTTATTATCATATATAACATTTTTATAACCCTAACGATGATATTTCTCTTTGACTTGAGTGTAAAGATGGGTAGATTTTTGGTATGATCACGACCGGGTTCTCTTTGGCGATGGTGCAAAGTTGAATTGTTGATTTGTATGATCATGACCATTAATTTATAATTGAATATCTTTAACTTAAGTGCAAAGGTGAATTGATCAACATGGTTATAATTATTGTTTATATAAATTCGAAATGATTATATATTTCTTTGAGATATTAATATATTTGGCATGTGGTGCAAATATGAATCTGTTGAGGAATATCTTTGGCTTCGCTCAGAGTGCAAGATTAATTGTTGATGAATATCTTTGGCTGTGTAGTGCAAAGATTAATTGTTGAGGAATATCTTTGGCCCGTAGTGCAAAGATGACATGTTGTTGAATATCTTTGGCCCGTAGTGCAAAGATGAATTTATTAGTATGATTATGAACAGAAACTGTGATTTGGTATAACCATGATCTTTGATGTTTCAGGTAAAGACATGTGATGAAAATTATTGTCGTCCTGGATGCGAAGAGGAATTCAGAATTACAATTATGATTATGAGTTATTCATATAATTGTGGAAAGGAATTGTTGATTAATGTTACAGGGATAAAACATTGTTGGTGGATTTTTAACATGGAGAAAATAATAGACTTTATGGTCTATTTGACTCTTCTAATGGATTGCTCGTTCCGCTACAACTATGGTTGAAATTTTTATCATCTACCATATGTTCTAAATCTCTGATTTATTATTGATGAAGGCTATTAATAATTTAATTATCTTTAGTCATGATATTCTTTACTAAGCTAGTTGTGCTCACCCTTTTGCTTCACAATTCTTTTCAGGTAATAAGAGTGTAGATGGGTTTGAAAGGGGTAGTATGAGGGAATAGAACGGTGGTCATCATTTAGTAGTTATATTTGGTGAATCAAATAAGGTGAATCAACGTTGGAAGGGTGTTTTGCCACTATCATACAAGATGTCTAAAGACATACAACCTCGTGTCATCATAAGACAGGATTGTGCACATCCACTTCCTGAGTATATCTACGCGCACTACCTATATGATCTTGGTGTTTGTTTGAAGTATAATTCTCAATTAGAGACAGTGGAGATAATGATATGTCAAGAGAAGACTCATCATTGGAAAGAATATGATAGTAATCTTCTCATTTTTCTTTGGGATCTATTAGGTCAACCAAGGATAATTTTGTGGCCATATGATATCTATTATAACCTAGAAGCATGGCCTCCCATATACGAAGGTTTCCTTGAGCACTTCCCAAAGATTCTAATTTCTAAAATAGTTTTTGACTATACCTTTATGTAAGGTGTCATTGTGACGTGCTATCCAAGGTTTGGATGAGAGTCACAGTTGGTATATACTTGTATCCAAACTCACATCATATGTGTTGTTGTATTTTGCACGACAATTGTTATAATAAAGTTGTAGTTGTTTTCTGTACCATGTATTTGGCGACTCAGAATGGGTTGGATGGAATGGACCTATTTTGGGGTTGTCACAGTTGGTATCAGAGCTATAAGTAAAGAGCCCCGAGCCTCTCGTTGGTGACTTCCTGTTGATGGGGGATGCTCCAAAGCTAGACTCTCCGTAGGGGACGCCGTTCTGCGATGGCAAACTGATAGGTACCAATGTGAGGTGATGTCCACTGATGGGACATTTATCACAGTTGGTATCAGAGCTTAGGGATATGGTCTCTGGCGGAGATCGGGGAATATAATTAGGAGGGGAGAGATGGGTAAATCCTTCGCTAGTGTGTCCTACCTAAGCTTATTTGTTGGTCAGTCATAATATCGGGATATTATGTGATATGTTAATTTGTTTAATTAACCCTTGTTTTATGGCAGTATTTGAGAATGGCTGCTGAGAATGTTAACAATGGAGTGAATGAGACCGTGGGGATACCTCTAATCACCAACCAGGATAATGTTATATCAGGCGAAGAAGGAATTAGAGAAATCCATGTGGTGAGTGAAGAATTGATAGTTGCACCCGAGATGGTCGCAAAGGTAACAGCTGAGAGTGAGGAAGAAGAGGAAGAAGAGGAAGAAGAGGTACCTGAGGAAAATTTATTAGAGGTATTATATGATCAAAATGTAGAATTGTAAAATCGTATTCATGAGTTAGAAGAGCAGGCTGAAGAACGACAGGCGGTCGTGGGGCAAAAGGATGCAACAATTCAAGCTTGTGTTACCCGATATGTGATGCTTGAACAGAAGCATTCTTTGGCGAGTATAAGATGATAAAGATGGAATCATCGAAATGAAAGAAGAAAAAACTGAACGAGTGAGAATAAGTGATACATGGGCAAAAGCCGCACGACACGTGGATATTGTGGAAAGAGATGTCCGATCTAAGAAGGCTAACATAGATGATATGAATTTCTCTTTTTGGAAAGCAATTGAGAGAACCCAACATCGAGTTTTGAATTACCCTGTACAAAGAGGTCAACCAAATTCGATATGGATCGAAGATTGATGATTTAGATCATGAATCAGGAGTACGACGAGGCAGTTGAGGGAGGAATATGTCCTATAGAAAGTATATTCCAACGGTAGTGATGACGCCAAATGCTATCCCAGACAAGTCAAAGCCGAGTAGTTCGAGAGATAGCGGTTGTCATGACTTCCCAACAAGTGAGGAACCCAAATGAAGTTATCACGGGAGATGAGAAACGGAGAAATCATGATGACCCGGGAAATAAAATCTGAAATGAAAGCAAGGTATTCTCAACTTTTCGAAATACGAGGTACGTAAATTTCTGGGACGAAATTTCATAAGGAGGGGAGATTGTAAGACCCCGAATTTTATGAAATAAAAGTATTCAATTTTTCTTATAATAACTATTCAGTAAATGGTTAAATTGATAAAAGTTTAAAGTTAAGGGTGATATATGAATTTTTTCAAAATACACAAGTGGTTATAAAATATTCATTGTTGTCGGGAAATATTCGTTTGGTCGTGAAATATTCTTTTCCGTGCAGGAATATTAAATGCACGACATAGCAATGACCATTTGTGGGCCCCATAACAAATAACCTGCTTGATGAAGAAAACGACAAAAATTAAGTTTTTATAAATAACGGCGTAGTTATTACCAAGTAACACTTTGTTGAATACCCGGTGGTTAAAATACGATGTCTGGCGCGTTTTTGCACAAAGAAAGATATACGGTTTTACATAGTATTTTTAATTATTGATCCTTACGTAAGAAGGCACTACTCAATAATTATTACAAAGAATTATTGTTCAATATTTTATTTTATTGATTCAATAATTGTTGAGTGATATTTTATATTATTGTTGTTTCAATAATTGTCATTGCACAATATTTCCCATTATCGATCAATAATTCATATTATTTGAATAATATTATTAGATAGCATTATTGGCAATGTCTAGAAAATTACATCAAGGAGAGGTTTGGTCACCTAATTGCGCCAAAGAAGGAGAAATCCTTATCGAAAAGCCCCTCTTCCTCGAACCTGCTTGGTTGTCATTATTGTGATTCTGTAATATTATTTGTGAATAATTAATTATTGATTTATATGATAAGGAAATATTTATTTTATGTGGATATAAATGATGGATATATTTATTTTTATGTGGATAAAAATGAAGTAATTAATGCTGAGGTGTTTTATCAGTATTTTGCCGGTGTGGAGGTATTAAAAATCATCCGTTTGTGGATTTCGGATATTTTTAGTTTGGAATTTGAAAAAACTCAAAGCTACAAAGTTGTAGAGAATTCGATTTCAGGAAGAATGGACATAAAATTCATATTTTTTCTGATAAACGGTCTATTTTCTATGAATTATTGAAGTTTCGGAAAATAAAATGATTTTTATTAATTTATGGGTGGGACCCACTTTTACTTTTCAAAACATGTGCTGAATTGATTTCAATGTTGGTTGTTCAGATTTTTCAGCAAGAGTGGGTGTGGAATGAGGAAGAAGATATATTAATATTTTATTAATTTAGTCTCCTTTGGCGTTCTAGCATTTTCCTATAAATAGGTGCTTAAGTTAGAATTGAAAATCACACCAGAAACATAAGTTTTCTCTCTCTATATTATCAAGAATATTTTTGTTAGTATTTAGATATCTTGAGTGTTGCTATACGACGCAAGTTCGTTCAACGTTATATCCGATATTCAAGTCAGAAATACTGCTCTTTTGAGGTAAGGGATTTTAAGGGTTGTTATGTTTTTCATGTTTCGTAACTTTTCAGACCTTCAAAAATTTTGGAAAAATTTGAAATGATATTTTGATGAGTTTTATTGATTGTGTCCAAAAATGGTAATTTTTGGATGTATAGATTAAGAGTTATGAATTTTATGAGAAAAGACTATTTTAAAAGTAACCGCTTATAACTCCTTGTGGTTAACTCCAAAATTGATGAAATTTTTATTGGGAGTACATCTATATAATATCAGTGTACTCTGTGAATTTTGGAATTTTTGGATAAAAGTACAATTTATGATAAATGTCTAAATATTTGGCGGTTTTGGCCATATAAAAAATAGTAAATGAATTTTAAAAATTTTGAGAAAAATATATGTTCAATATGGGACTATATTCTGCTAAATCCCAGAAAAGAAATAGTTTTGGAACTGATTTGGTATTTTTCATAAAAATGGTCTAGTTATGAGTAAAAGAATTAAATATGTTATGTGAAGTAAGAAAATTGAAAAATATGATTTTATGGCTTGAGAATCATACATGAGTTATATGCATATTTTTTATGAGGGTTTTGGTTATTGGTGATGAAATCTTATGAGTTAGGAATTTTAGGATGATTAAATGCATTATTTAGTAAAGTGTAAACAATTAAAATAAATTGTTTATAAGTTTAAGAAATGTTATTTCAATATAATTATACCGAAATATTGTTATGAATTTTATTGTGGAATTTTTACCTTTTTGGTGTCGGGTTTACTATTCATGAGTTACTATTCATGAGTTACTATTCACGAGTTACTATTCACGACAAAATTGGTTTCTTTTTCTGACCAAATTATAGTTGATTTATGAATATTACTCTTGAGATTAAAACTATATGTTGATCATATTATTTTTATTATCATATATAACATTTTTATAACCCTAACGATGATATTTCTCTTTAACTTGAGTGTAAAGATGGGTAGATTTTTGGTATGATCATGATTATGGGTTCTCTTTGGCCAGTAGTGCAAAGTTGAATTGTTGACTGGTATGATCATGACCATTGAATTTATAATTGAATATCTTTAACTTAAGTGCAAAGGTGAATTGATCAACATTGTTATAATTATTGTTTATATAAATTCTGAAATGATTATATATTTCTTTGAGATATTAATATATTTGGCCTGTAGTGCAAATATGAACTGTTGAGGAATATCTTTGGCTTGTAGTACAAAGATTAATTGTTGATGAATATCTTTGGCCTGTAGTGCAAAGATTAATTGTTGAGGAATATCTTTGGCCCGTAGTGCAAAGATGACATGTTGTTGAATATCTTTGGCCCAGTAGTGCAAAGCTGAACTGTTGATGAATATCTTTGGCCCGTAGTGCAAAGATGAATTTATTAGTATGATTATGAAAAGGAACTGTGATTTGGTATAACCATGATCTTTGATGTTTCAGGTAAAGACATGTGATGAAAATTATCGTCGTCCTGGATGCGAAGAGGAATTTAGAATTACAATTATGATTATGAGTTATTCATATAATTATGGAAAAGAACTGTTGATTAATGTTACAGGGATAAAACATTGTTTGTGGATTTTTAACATGGAGAAGATAATAGACTTTATGGTCTATTTGACTCTTCTAATGGATTGCTTCGTTCACTTCTGACCATGGTTGAAATTTTATCATCTACCATATGTTCTAAATCTCTGATTTATTATTGATGAAGGCTATTGATAATTTAATTATCTTTAGTCATGATATTCTTTACTGAGCTAGTTGTGCTCACCCTTTTGCTTCACAATTCTTTTCAGGTAATAAGAGTGTAGATGGGTCGAGCGGGGGTAACAGGGGAATAGAACGGTGGTCATCATTTAGTAGTTATATTTGGTGAATCAAATAGGGTGAATCAACGTTGGAAGGGTGTTTTGCCACTATCATACAAGATGTCTAAAGACATACAACCTCGTATCATCATAAGACAGGATTGTGCACATCCACTTCCTGAGTATATCTACGCGCACTACCTATATGATCTTGGTGTTTTTTTGAAGTATAATTCTCAATTAGAGACAATGGAGATAATGATATGTCAAGAGAAGACTCATCATTGGAAAGAATATGATAGTAATCTTCTCGTTTTTCTTTGGGGTCTATTGGGTCAACCAAGGATAATTCTGTGGCCATATGATATCTATTATAACCTAGAAGCATGGCCTCCCATGTACGAAGGTTTCCTTGAGCACTTCCCAAATATTCTAATTTCTAAAACAGTTTTTGACTATACCTTTATGTAAGGTGTCATTGTGACGTCTATCCAAGGTTTGGATGAGAGTCACAGTTGGTATATATTTGTATCCAAACTCACAAAGATATGTGTTGTTGTATTTTGCACGATTGTTGTAATAAAGTTATAGTTATTTTACATACTACGTATTTGGCGACTAGAATGGGTTTGATGGAATGGACCTATTTTGGGGTTATCACGATTACCTTGAATAAGGAGGAAAATATGATAATTGTTACGTATTACTGCTCAATATTTTATTTTATCGGTTCAATAATCGATGCGTTGATATTTTATATTATTGTTGTTCAATAATTGTCACCGCACAAGATTCCCATTATCGATCAATAATTCATATTATTTGAATAATATTATTAGATAACATTATTGGCAATGTCTAGAAAGTTCTCGAAGGAGAGGTTTGGTCACCTAATCAAGGCCCAAGAAGGAGAAATTCTTATCGAAAGCCCCTCTTCCTGAACCGCCTGGTCATTATTATTGTGATTCTATAATATTATTTATGAATAATTAATTATTGATTTATATGAAAATGAAATATTTATTTGATGTGGATATAAATGATGGATTTATTTATGTGGTTATAAATGAAGGAATTAATGTTGAGGTATTTTATCACTATTTTGCCTGATTGGAGGTATTAAAAGATCAAATCGTTGTTCTTACACTTTTATTATGTGAGTTATAATTTTAATCACCGCTGATCGTTGGGATTTTTGGATATGTTATACATATATAAGTTGAGTATATGTTCACAAATTTTGAACCGTTAAAATGTACGTATAATTTGTTATGAATTTTAAGAGGTGACCGATTCGTAAATTAGGTTATAAATGATTTTGTGGAAAATTCTAGAATTGGTGGGCCCCACTTTTGGTTGGTGAGAAATGTGCTCAATTGAATTTTCAAATGTGGTGGGTGGAATAGTAGCGGTAAAGCCATCAGTTGCAGTTTAAGTCTGCTTTCTGCAAGCTAACATTTTCCTATAAATAGAGGGCTAAGTTAAAATTGAAAATCACACCGTAAACAAGTTTTTTCTTTCTCTCTCTATATTATCGAGCGTATTCTTGTGAGTATTTTGAGTATACTTTGAGTATTGTTAGATTTGCAAGTTCCTTCAAAGACTATATCCTGTGTTTCAACTAAAGTACTCGCCTTTCGAGGTAAGGGATGTTATTTTCTTCTCGATGATATTATTTCTTCATATCATTATCTTTGAAATATTGGTTAGAACTTTTTATCAAATTTAGAACTTTTTCATGTTTCGGGGTTACTTATTCATGAGTTACTATTCACGAAGTTACTATTCACGGTACTATTCATTTAAGCGTGAAGATGTTTTTTTTTGTGAATTTCTATCTTTTGGTGTCTGAGTTACTATTCACGATATACTAAGACTATTCACGATACTAAGACTATTCACTTAATCACGAAGACTATTCAATAAAAAATAAAAATTTTTCTTTTCGCCTAAAATATCTATTCGGATACTAGCTTTGATTGTATCCATGTTTTGATCATTCTTGAATTTTACACCACTATGATTATTTTTGAGGTATTTTGGACGTGGATAAAACCAATGCAAAGATGAATGATTTCAAGAATATCTTTGGCCAGAGTAAAGATGAACAGTGTGTTTAAATGAACACGACCAACTCGATGAATATCTTTACCAAGAGAGTGCAAAGATGAATTATTGATGAATATCTTTTGCTCGTGAATGCAAAGATGACCTGTTGTTGAATATCTTTAGCCAAGAAAGTGCAAAGATGAATTATCGATGAATATCTTTTGCTCAGAATGCAAAGACGACTGTTGTTGAATATCTTTAGCCCGTAGTCGTAAAAGATGAATTATCGATGAATATCTTTGGCTTGTAATGCAAAGATGACTGTTGTTGAATATCTTTAGCTCAGAAGTAAAAAGATGAATTATTGATGAATATCTTTGGCAGAATGCAAAGATGACCGTTGTTGAATATCTTTACCTTTGTAGTGTAAAGATGAATCGTTGATGAATATCTTTGGCCGTGGTGCAAAAGATGAATTTATTAGTATGATTATGAACAGAACCGTGATTTGGTATAACCATGATCTTTGATGTTTCGTAAAGACAAGTGATGAAAATTATCTTTGTCTTCGATGAGGAAAGGAATTTAGAACTACAATTACGATTATGAAGTTATACACGTGATTATGGACGAGAATTGTTGATTGATGTTACGGTGGATAAAACATTGTTGGTGGATTTTTAACATGGAAAGACAATAGACTTTATAGTCTATTCGACTCTTCTAATGGATTGCTTTCATTCACCGCAACTATGGTTGAAAAGTTTTATCATCTACCATATGTTCTAAATCTCCGATTTATTATCGATGAAGACTATTGATAATTTATTTATCTTTAGTCATAATATTCTTTATCGAGCTAGTCAGGTTCACCCTTTTGTTTCACAATTCCTTTCGTAATAATAAAAGTGTATTGGGGTCGAGCGGGGATAGCGAGGAATAGAGTGGTGGTCTATAGATGTTGAGGGTGAGGTGAATTTAACTTGGAAAGGTGTTTTGTCACTATCATACAAGATGTCTAAATGACATACAACCTCGTGTTATCATAAGACATGGTTGTGCTCATCCACTTCTGCCGAGTATATTTACAAGCACTACCTATATAATCTTGGTGTTTGTTTGGAGTATAATACCCAATTAGAGACAAAGGAGATAATGATATGTCAAGAGAAGACTCACCATCGGGAAGAATACGATAGTAATCTTCTCGCTTTTCTTTGGGGTTTATTGGGTCAACCAAGGATAATTCTGTGGCCATATGATATCTACCATAACCTAAAAGCACGGCCTCCCATGTATGAAGGTTTCCTCTTGAGCACTTCCCAAAGATTCTAATTTCTAAAATGGCTTTTGACTATACCTTTATGTAAGGTGTCATTGTAACGTACATACGGTATATATTTGTATCCAAACTCACAAAGATATGTGTTGTTGTATTTTGCACGACAATTGTTGTAATAAAGTTGTAGTTGTTTTTCTGTACCATGTATTTGGCGACTCAGAATGGGTTGGATGGAATGGACCTATTTTGGGGTTGTTACATTTGGTATCAGAGCTATAAGTAAAGAGCCCCGAGCCTCTCGCTGGTGACTTCCTGTTGATGGGGGATGCACCGCGCACTCTCCGTAGGGGACGCCTGCTCATCTGGTGGCAAACTGATAGGTACCAATGTGAGGTGCTGTCCACTGATGGGACATTTGTTACATTTGGTATCAGAGCTTAGGGATATGATCTCTGGCGGAGATCGGGATTAGAACTAGGAGGGGAGAGATGAGTAAATCCTTCGCTAGTGTGTCCTACATAAGCTTATTTGTTGGTCACTCAATATATCGGGATATTAGGTGATATGTTAATTTGTTAAATTAACCCTTGTTTTGAAGTTGTATTCTAGAATGATATCCGAAATCTGGAGAGATGAGCAATGGAGAAATCATGATGACAGGAAAGATGAAATCGAAATGAAAGCAAGGTATTCTCAACTCTTTCGAAATACTGTGTAACGTAAATTTCGGGGACGAATTTCATCATGAGAGGAGATCAGAAGACCCCTAATTTTATGAAATAAAAGTATTCAATTTTTCTTATAATTACTATTCAAGAAATGGTTAAATTGATAAAAGTTAAAGTTAAGGGTTATATATGAATTTTTTTCAAAATACATGAAGGGTTATAAAATATTCATTGTCGGGAATATTCGTTTGGTCGTGGAATATTCTTTCCGCTTCGAGGGAATATTCGTATTTATCACAATAGTACCATTTATGGGCCCCATAATGTAATAATCTGCTTGGATGAAGAAAACGACAAAATTACGTTTTTATAAATAACGACAGAATCGCTACATCAAGTAATCATTGTTGGAATACCCGCCGGTTAAAACACACTAATATCGCGCTGATGAATGAAGTAGACACCAGTATTGCATCAATTATTGATCCTTACGTAAGAAGGCACTACTCAATAATTGTTACAAAGAATTATCGCTCAATATTTTATTTTATTGGTTCAATAATTGATGCGTTGATATTTTATATTATTGTTGTTCAATAATTGTCATCGCATAATATCTCCATTATCGATCAATAATTCATATTATTTGAATAATATTATTAGATAACATTATTGGCAATGTCTAGAAAGTTCTCATCAAGGAGAGGTTTGGTCACCTAATCATGCGCCAAGATAGGAGAAATTCTTATTGAAAAGCCCCTCTTTCCCTGGAACCGCCACCTCACACATCATTATTGTGATTCTATAATATTATTTATGAATAATTAATTATTGATTTATATGAAAATGAAATATTTATTTGATGTGGATATAAATGATGGATTTATTTATGTGGTTATAAATGAAGGAATTAATGTTGAGGTATTTTATCACTATTTTGCTCGGATTGGAGGTATTAAAAGATCAAATCGATGTTCTTACTGACTTTATTATGTGAGTTATAATTTTAAATCAATCATTGATCGTTGGGATTTTTGGATATGTTATACATATATAAGTTGAGTATATGTTCACAAATTTTGAACCGTTAAAATGAACGATAATTTGTTATGAATTTTAAGAGGTGACCGATTCGTAAATTAGGTTATAAATGATTTTGGTGGAAAATTCTAGAATTGGTGGGCCCCACTTTTGGTTGGTGAAAATGTGCTCAATTGAATTTTCAAATGTGGTGGGTGGGAATAGTAGCGAGTAAAGCCATCAGTTGCGGTGTTAAGTCTGCTACTGGCGTGCTAACATTTTCCTATAAATAGAGGGCTAAGTTAAAATTGAAAATCACACCGTAAACAAGTTTTCTCTTTCTCTCTATATTATCGAGCGTATTCTTGTGAGTATTTTGAGTATACTTTGAGTATTGTTAGATTCGGCAAGTTCCTTCAAAGACTATATCCTGTTTCAACTAGAAGTCATTGCCTTTCGAGGTAAGGATGTTATTTTCTTCTCGGATGATATTATTTCTTCAATATCATTATCTTTGAAATATCGGTTGGAACTTTTATCAAATTTGGAACTTTTTCATGCTCAAGTTACTATTCATGAGTTATTATTCACGAGTTACTATTCATGAGTTACTATTCACGAGTTACTATTCACGAAGTACTATTCATGAAGCGTGAAGATGTTTTTTTGTGGAATTTCTATCTTTTGGTTTGAGAGTACTATTCACGATACTCAAGACTATTCACGATATCTGACACTATTCACGAATCGGCCTAAGATATTCACCTAAAAATAAAAAATTTTTCTTTTCGTCTAAAATATCTATTCGGATACTAGCTTTGATTGTATCCATGTTTTGATCATTCTTGAATTTTACACCACTATGATTATTTTTGAGGTATTTTTGGACGTGGATAAAACCAATGCAAAGATGATTTACAAGAATATCTTTGGCCCAGTAGTGCAAAGATGAACAGTGTTTAAATGAACACGACCAAGTGATCGATGAATATCTTTAGCCAAGAGTAAAAAGATGAATTATTGATGAATATCTTTTGCTCGTCAGTAATGCAAAGATGACCTGTTGTTGAATATCTTTAGCCAAGAGTGCAAAGATGAATTATTGATGAATATCTTTTGCTCGTAATGCAAAGATGACTTGTTGTTGAATATCTTTAGCCGTGTGAGGTAAAAGATGAATTATTGATGAATATCTTTGGCTTGTAATGCAAAGATGACTTTGTTGTTGAATATCTTTAGCTTTGTAGTAGCAAAGATGAATTATTGATGAATATCTTTGGCTTGTAATGCAAAGACGACCCGGTTGTTGAATATCTTTAGCTTTGTGTGAGTGTAAAGATGAACTGTTGATGAATATCTTTGGCCCG
Source organism: Panax quinquefolius (assembly GCA_020205615.1). Lineage (NCBI taxonomy): Eukaryota > Viridiplantae > Streptophyta > Magnoliopsida > Apiales > Araliaceae > Panax > Panax quinquefolius. The sequence continues at coordinate 96,374,672 of CM035166.1, forward strand.
TGGTGCAAAGATGAATTTATTAGTATGATTATGAGCGAACTGTGATTTGGTATAACCATGATCTTTGATGTTTCGTAAAGACAAGTGATGAAAATTATCTTTGTCTTGGATGAGGAAAGGAATTTAGAACTACAATTACGATTATGAAGTTATACACGTGATTATGGATGTGAATTGTTGATTGATGTTACAGTGGATAAAACATTGTTGGTGGATTTTTAACATGGAGAAGACAATAGACTTTATAGTCTATTCGACTCTTCTAATGGATTGCTTTCACACGCAACTATGGTTGAAAAGTTTTATCATCTACCATATGTTCTAAATCTCCGATTTATTATCGATGAAGACTATTGATAATTTATTTATCTTTAGTCATAATATTCTTTATCGAGCTAGTTGTGCTCACCCTTTTGTTTCACAATTCCTTTCTGTGTAATAAAAGTGTAGTTTTAGAGTCGAGCTGGGGATAGCGAGGAATAGAGTGGTGGTCTATAGATGTTGAGGGTGAGGTGAATTTAACTTGGAAGGGTGTTTTGTCACTATCATACAAGATGTCTAATGACATACAACCTCGTGTTATCATAAGACATGGTTGTGCTCATCCACTTGCTTCGAGTATATTTACAAGCACTACCTATATAATCTTAGTGTTTGTTTGGAGTATAATACCCAATTAGAGACAATGGAGATAATGATATGTCAAGAGAAGACTCACCATTGGGAAGAATATGATAGTAATCTTCTCGTTTTCTTTGGGGTTTATTGGGTCAACCAAGGATAATTCTCTGTACCATATGATATCTACCATAACCTAAAAAGCATGGCCTCCCATGTATGAAGGTTTCCTTGAGCACTTCCCAAAGATTCTAATTTCTAAAATGCAGCTTTTTGACTATACCTTTATGTAAGGTGTCATTGTAACGTACAAGGTCTGCTTGGTATATATTTGTATCCAAACTCACAAAGATATGTGTTGTTGTATTTTGCACGACAATTGTTGTAATAAAGTTGTAGTTGTTTTTCCGTACCATGTATTTGGCGACTCGAAATGGGTTGGATGGAATGGACCTATTTTGGGGTTGTTACAAGTAAGATGTGTGGTCAGCCTCTAGGCCCGCATGCAGGAGGTGGTCGTGGAGGGGTTGTGGGGAAATTAGAGGAAAGGGAGGGGTGGGGGTGACGTGGGATGGGGTGGGGGAAACCGAGGAAAGGGAGGGTCGAGCCGTGTGGGGAATTACTGGCTGGGGGGAGGGTGGGGGACCCCAAGTGTGGTGGGGGTACTTGGTGACCTGGATGGGTGGAATCTGGGGATGAGAGAGGGATGGAGAGTGAGAGAGAGAGAGATTGAAAGAGAGAATGAGAATAAGTGTGTGAAATAAAAGGATCAGCTGCAGAAGGTGAATAGATTTTATTCGTTAATTCTAACGGAATTTTCGTCGACAATACTTCACTCGAAACAATTTAAATTCGACGAAACTTCCCTCGGAAATAACTTTAGTTCGTCGAAATTAGTTTTCGCGCTGGCTGAAATCTTAGCGCCACTTGTAGAGTTCTAATTCCGACAAAATTGCTGCAGAATTATGCTATTTTTGAGGGACTTATAGTCGACGCATTATTCCTTCGAAATTAAACTTATTTCGACCGAATGTAGCCCATCGAAAATAAGTCCGTCGAAAATAGCCGTTTTCTTTATAGTGACAAACGAGGCCTGTAATACAAAAAACGTAAAAAAAAATCATAATATAACATGATTAAAGAGGAATAAGAAGATCGTAGGACGGAGCGATCACAAGGAAAGGAAAGAATCGTAATATGATTGTAAATCAAGATCACGACGTGATCAGATTGAATTGGAGAATGACAGATAATTTATTAAACGATTGAAAAGTAATAGCTTGATTGTGACGCCCCCAAATCCAGGTTCCTTTAAACCTCGGATTCGGTCCGCCACGATACTACTATCGTCAAACTATTTATATATGTTATTCATAACTTAATGAATAAACCTTTACTTATTATAATTTAGAATATAATTTCTCTCCATTTCCAAGATCTGCACAATGATCCCAAACTTTTATAAGTTTCACAACTTGGTCATTTACTATTCTTGCTTTACATCACCTTCGATATTATAAAAACGCGGAATAATTTAAACTTTTTCAATCTCCTTTGAAAATAATTCTTCTATTGATATCTTAACTTGAATCGATTACATATCATTGAATCAAATTATGTTATGATTCATTCTATTCGAATTACTATATAAGATTTTATATCTTGATTCAATATCCTCTATGTATTAATTAATACATCCTTACCATACAACAAATATTAAACATCGTAAGTATATATCAAGTACACTCCTAGAAACTAAACATGGTTCAAGTAATAATCTAAATAGTATCCTTCGTTGCGAAAATATCTACTTTGTCAACCAAGAAGCACGAAATCTTTACCATGAGTCCTTAACCTGTAAAAGTGGTTATTTGCAAGGGTGAGCTCGACAGCCCAGTAATTCTAACAGTTTTCATGCAGCACATAACATATAATAGCATATTCAGTTTATGCATTCATAATCAATTAATATTAACTACGCATGTTACTTCACACATAACATGCATAGAAATTTACTTCACAAGCATATCATTAAAGATCAACTTTCAACTTTCATACATATCTCATATGCATTTCATATATATACATCAACATTATCATAGCAAAATATAGCTCAACTAACAGTTATCGAATTCATAAATCAAATAGGAACTGAAAGACTTGCCTGATTCGTAGTTTATCAACTACGACTTAACTGCTTAAAGCTTATCTGCACTGCGTGTATTCCTACACAGTTATATAATCATGGATTCATATCCATTAGTCATACATTTCATACGTCCTTAATATAACAATAAATATTACATCGTTTCTTAACTAGGTTTGTAAAACCTTCATTTCATTTTCACATCGTACTTTTAGAATTGCTATGTATGTATAGGTATTCCTTAACCATCCGTACTTGATATCAACTTCAAATACATTTATCACACACTTGACTCGCTATGTGTTCGACACATATTTAAAGTTAATAGATACGTGATCTACGTCGTTCATATTCAAACTACTTAGTTTCATAATAATTTATTTCAATCAATAAGGCTTAACAACTTTCTTTAACAAGATTCGATGATATAAGCTTTTAAACTAATAAGCTTCTATACTAGCATGCTTCACATGTATATAGCATAATTTATTTGAAAATGTATTTTAAATCACACTTGAAATGTCCAATTCATGCTTAGCTAAAAGATGAACATAATCGTCATGTCTAGGGGCATAAGGCGTTCACGTTCACTTTTAAAAGTTATTCTAGGCCAAGGTAAAGCAACTAGGTGCAACTTTTAATCTCATTTCATAGCTAACTAATCCATAAATATATGTTATCATGTTTAGAACTTTAAGTACACAAATTACTTTAAGTTCGTTCTTAAAGTTTCAAGTTTTCTTTAGAAATCATTTTCAACTAAGCTAATGTAAGTTGATAATAAGTAAAGTAACTTTAAATCACTTCTCATTCTTAAGTATACTCATAACTCAACAAGATGTATGTGTTAAAATATCATAACTTCAAAGACTCAAGGTTCGTCAATATTCGTTTTTCAAAACTCCAAGTTTCTTTTCAAAACACATACTAAGCCATGCTAAATCATTCTATAATGAGTAAGGTAATCTTATATGTCATGTATATTATAATGAATTTTCATGTTACATCACTTAGAATAACATATTCCATCGTCGGCAGCACTACACTTGCGCATGTGCTCGCTCAACGCCCTCTGATGGCCTTCGATTATGTAACAGTCACAAAGATAACTATTTTGACCCTTCCTAATGAACTCAAATTTAAAAACTTAAAGCACAAAAGTTGTAGTTCTATTCGTTCTCTTTCCGGATCATCTTGATTCTCCTCAATCGGAGTTCGTATGAAAATGTTATGGCCGTTTTAGTAAAGCATGTTCTGTCAGATTTTTCTCAGTAGTTGCAAGTCAGACCACCCCACCGAGGTGGGGGTCTTACCCTATAAAATGCCCGCCGGGCCGGGCATAACTACTGTTAACTCACAGATTCATGCTCTGCTATAAAATAACAAGCCAAAAATCCTTTCTACCTTCATAATTTGAGTTATACATGTCCAAATTAGTCCGTTTTCGATTCTATGGATTCGTAATTCATAGAACTACAACATACTATAATACCCATCAACTAACATAAACATTAACTAACCCAAATATGAATCTATAGCTCATGTTCATGCAAATGTTCATGTTTTGGACAATTTAGCGAAATCATTCACTACGAATTCGTTTCTCAACCAAATTTGTTCGTTTAACTTCCGTTGATTTCGTATTCAACCATATTAACGATGTCTAGCATCAATTCGGATTATAAAAATCCTTAGCCATCAATTTTTGGACTTAAAAGCTACTTTTTCTTGACATTTTTCTAAGAATTGAAGAACTTGAATTCAAGAACATATATGTTAGAATCATTACCTTTTGGATCTTAGTTTGCTTAACTTTTATCTTCTGAAATTGCTAATCTTCACTTTACACCACAACTCACCCACTCTCAAGTTATCAGTGTTTCATGAACCAAAACAAAGCAACGTGAAAACTGAAAATGGTCTGCTATATATAGAGGAAACTTGGACTGGGCAATTTCATTACACTAAGGTTGAATTCATGGTGTAATAGGAGGAAACAAAGGTTGCTAGAGAGTTTCTCAACCACCCTTACCAGCCATCTTCCTATCAAATGATCACCTATTCCATAGCCACTTGGAGAATACGTAACTTAGTTTTAGCCCACTATTCATGTACTTTTGTGCCACTCAATTTGGGACAAGAGCAAATAAATCACAGCAACTTGTTATTCTAAGGCTTGGTTTGGTTCTTTAATTCCCATTATGTAATATCAGGGTACAATTGTTACTACAATGTGGAAAATTAGGGATTTAACATATACCCATATCATATAATCCATGTACATTTGTCCACATTATTTAATATTTATAGCATGTGTGGACTTAAATTAATTGCTCACTAATAACTTAATAACTCTTTTTACTAATAACATATTTATTTACTTCCATCTTTTAGGGTACACATATACTTGTCTCATCACCTAGGATGAGATAACAAAACTTATTTAAATCAACTTTATGATTTAATCACTTTTACCATATGTATAACATTAGTCCCAATTAAATGTCACACTTCATTTCATATCATATAGAGGTAGCTACTATATAATATAAAATCATTGCACATACAAATTAATTCCTTCAATTATTCATTCATTAAATTATTTAACGAATGCTTATTCATTCACTTTGCCACACTAGGCATATTTCACAAGCTCGATCTTAAGCTTCTCTCATTCTCCACACTTATTATTCTTTCAATATAATATTTGTGTGACTCAAGCATTTAAATGCTAAACTACCTTAATTGATTATAAGTATAACCTTTACGCTTATAATAATTAATATATACTCTATTAATTATCTAAATGATAACATCCACGATAAAATAATAACTTAAGTTACTTAATATATTAAAATAACTTAGTTTTCTTTCATTAATTAACTCCTTGAAAATACAATAGAAATTATATATTTTGTCATAATATAAATATTATGTTTTCACTTAGAATAAAGATATTTACAATTAGAATTTAATTTGCTTATTGTCTCAAGATATTATTCTTAATATAATATCAATTAACAATATGTACGACACATGTACATATATTATATACAAAAATAGATAATAAGTTTATTTTCTATTATAATAAATTGTTTCCATCAATTTATTTACATATAGCAAATAAGTTTTAATATATTTACTATATTATTAATCATACCTCATAGAAAATATATAAGGTAATATTATTATTCAAAATAACATTTCCTCCTTTTATTAAAATAACTCAATATTAGAAATTATTTTAATATCCTCTATTAGAAATATATAATTATTATTTCTCTCTCCTTTATAAATTGTTCCCAAAACAATTTCTTTAAATATTAAATATCCATTTAAAGATATAATGATTTATGTCTCCCTTTAATAACGTATATATTAAACACAACATCACTTATTACATAGCTCATATTACCCTATGTAACACAATATCACATATATCTCGTAACACATAAATGTTTTTATTCGAACCCATTTCACACGTAAGAATTTTATTCATTAAATTCTTATTTTAATATTTTTCTGAATATCCGGGTTCTTACATGGATGCTATAATGAAATGGTACTATAAAATAGTAAAATTAATGTAAACTCAGGAAGAGTTATAAGTGATAAAATAAGGATTTAGAAAATTTTTGTTTTGAGCAAAAGAGAAAATTAGGAATTTTTCTATTTCAATTGAAGGCTCATTGTTGGTAGCTGAGTTAAACAAACCTTTGTATGGGTGGCAATATCGAGCAAGTTGGTAATGCTGAGCAGGCTAGCGATGTCAATCGCAAGCGAGGGGGGTGATGGTGATGATTTCCACAAACCAGAGCAGGAATGTTGACCCCCGCCCAATGATCCTCCTCAGAACGCTGATACTACTAGTTTAGGTTGATTTTTAGTATAACATTTACTAAAAATTTTTGTAAATCGTTGTAGTTTAGCTTGATTCTTTGTAAATCAATGTACTTTACTTTAGTTTTGTAAATAATTAAAATTACTTTGATTCTCTGTAGTTTATAACTTGTGTTGTAAATAATGAAAGTTACTTTGATTTTTTGTAGTTTATAACTTATATGTTTTTGTTCGGATTACTATTTGTGTTGTTCGTATATAGTAATTATATATACACGTTAAAACATGTATATAAGTTGCAATTAAAGTAGTTACGTTGTATGTGCTATTATTTCAACGGATTATTATATGTGTTTTTGGGATAAAACATATTAAAGGTACAAAAATGGGCTTTAAAATCTGAAAACTGAAAAACAAAAAATAATAAAAAAAATTTTTAAAAAATACATTACTTCTGACGGAATAACTTAAGGTCGATGGAATATCTGATAATTCCGACGGATATTCTGTCAGACTTAATCCCTCATACACGTGACATATGTGACTACTATATGTTGTATTTATGCAAAATAATATATTACAAAATTAAATAAAAATATATAGTAGTTTATTTTGTGTAGTTACCGTTATGTGTAAATTAAATGAGACAAAATTAATTTACAGATTTTGTAACTGTTCTAAATAAATTAATTGCTTAATTATTGGGATATTAATTTTTTATTACCGTTAAAGAGATTTAATTTCATTACGGTTGAAGAGTGTACCGTTGCTATATTATTATTGGGATATATTATTGTTGCCTTCTATTCTCATATAAAAGAAAAGGAAAGGCTGAGTTCTTATACATATATATATCTTCTTTATAGCTAGATATTGTGAAGATATATATTATTTTATCAAAAGGGTTGCACTCACACACATATATTCTATATATATCTACTATCATTGTTGGCAACTTTTATATACATAGACTATTACTGTACTTCCGCTATATATATATAGTCCGGTTCCAATTCGGACTCTCGAATTTTAGTACCGTCTGAATTTTTATTTTATTTTTTGTTTTTTTTAAAACAACTAATTTTTTTTTTATATTTTATGGAACAAGAATTTTTTTCATAATACAGTGTTTTGGCTGTGATTTGGATACATAAAACAAAACATATTTGTACAGACTGTACATACATATTTTGTTATATGTATCCAAATCAACACCCAAAACACTGTATTATGAAAAAATTCCAGTTCCATAAAATATTAAACTTTTTTTTAGTTGTTTTAAAAAATAAATAAATAAAATAAAAAATTGGGCCCATATTTTAATCAGGTCCGGGAGTCCGGACCTAATCCATTGTATATATATACATATATACATATGTGTGTGTGTGTATATATATATATATATATATATATATATATATATGTGTGTGTGTGTGTGTGTGTGTGTGTGTGTGTGTGTGTGAGTGTGGTGCAATTTTTTGAGTTTGAGTAAAAAAAATAAAAGTTGTTCATGGGTCATTCAACTATTTCAAGTGCTGATTAGTTGCACTACTACAAAACAGTAAATAGATAACGCGTAAAAAACGTTGTGGTTGTTATCCCAGAAACGTCGTATTTAAGGGTGTCATTTATTTGACACCCTTTATACAACGCTTTTAAAACGTTGTAGTATGACACATCATACAACGTTTTTTTTTTAAAAACGTTGTAGATTTGTTTTCCAAAAATTATTAGATGCTTGAAAACGTTGTATATGGTATGATTCCATAACGTTTTCTATTTTTTTTAATATTTTGTGGAATAAGAATTTTTTTTATAATACAGTATTTTGTGTGTGATTTGGATACATAAAACAAAATATGTTTGTACAGACTGTACATGCATATTTTGTTATATGTATCCAAATCACACCAAAAACACTGTATTATGAAAAAATTCTAGTTCCATAAAATATTAAACTTTTTTTTAGTTGTTTTAAAAAAAAAACCAAAAAAAATAAAAATTTGGGCTCAGATTTTAATCAGTGCAGAGTCCGGACTTTGATCATTTATATATATATATATATATATATATATATATATATATATATATATATATATATGACGCCCCCAAAATTAGGTATACATCACCCATCTTGAGTCGCCAGATACATGGTATAGAATTCAAATACAACTTAATAATACAACTGTCGTGTACAATATGACAAAACATAAACTGTGAGTTTGAATATAAATATTGTCTACTAGAGAGTATATAAACTCAAAAAGAGTCCTCATTACAATTATTATCACACTATTTCACATAATAGTGAGGACTACTAATGCACCATCTAGGACTATCACTCTGTTCCCCGACTAGTCCCAACTACATTCTCATTTCCTGAAGAAAACAGTGAAAGAAAGAGTGAGCTCAACTAGCCCAGTAAGAAATATTATGACTAAGATAATGCAGAATAAATTATCATTAGCCTTCAACAGTGTTAAACTGATAAAATATAATAACTATCAAGTTTAACTGCAGCGGAATAAGAAATCCATTAGAAGAGTCAAGTAGAGAATAAAATCTACTATCTTCTATGATTTAAAAGGTTTTTCATGACTTTTATCGCTGAGACTCAGCTTAATAAATAATCCACATCATCAAATCATCACTGCACTACAGGCCAAGGATATTCTTTAGTATCACGACCACGAATTATCCATGCACTACGGCTAAAAATAATCATGTTTTCATCAACGGTCCTGATCATGCCATAAAATAATTCATCTTTGCACTACGGCCAAAGAGAATCCATAGCCATAATCATACCAAAAACTGTCCATCAATGCACTACGAGCCAATGAGGACTTTTTCCACATCATTTGTAGCATTACGGTTATGATTATACCGAATAATCCCTAGTCATAATCATACCAAGTCAATCTATGCACTACAGGCCACAGATGACTTTCAAAAAAATAAACAGGAGGATGATGACAATGATATAAGAATTCAATAAAACAAGTTCAAAAATTAATTTATCTAGGAACTGATAACGTCCAAATTGTCAACATGATACTGCTTTGTAGAGTAAAATTCAAGAATGCTCAGAAGAATATTTCCATGAAAAGATACTGGATGAAGCGCAAATATCAATGATATTTCACTAATTTCATGGAGTCTAGAAGTCAAAAATTTAACCAACTGAGTATAATAAAGAATGGAATAACAAAAGAAATTGTCATGCATGCGGTAATTTGCATAGACAGGTTATTCCAACAGAATAATAATAACAGAACCAGGTCAAGCGAAATTACATGCAAGCGGATATTCCAACGTAATAATAAATAAGAATCTAACAGTCCCAATCAGCAAAAACATGCATATGACATGATATTATTCAACGAATAATAAATAATCGAACCAGGTCCAAATAGAAAACGCATGAATGGATATATTTCCAACGAATAATAAAGAATGGAATATTAGAAGAATTTCACCATGTATGCAAAGATTTTGCATAGACGGGTTATTCCAACATAATAATAAAGAATGGAATAAAAAAAATTTCACCAAGTATAGGGTAGCTCACAGATACAAAGTTATTCCAATGTAATAATAAAGAATTGAATAACAGAAGTTCTCTTCATAAATAAGAAAGAAAGAGTACCCCTTACGAGTACAACAAATAATATTCCCTACGAGTACAACAAATAATATTCTCTACGAGTACAATAAATAATATTTCCTACGAGTACAACAAATAATATTCCCTACCTTAGAAAGAAGAGTATTGGATATAATAGTAGTGAAGTAGCAGAACACTTTTCTTCTTTCTCTCTATAGTTTATCTTTCTAGAGTTTCAGTGAATTCGTAAGAAATAATGAAGGAATGAGCTTCTAATTATAAAAAATGGATCTAGATAGTAACTAACTCATGAATGTATCCAGTTGATTTACTTTAATCGACGGTCCATATTTAAAGCAAAATCTTTTAAATAAAATATAATATATTCTATTTATAATCTAATAAAACGAATAACTTTATAAAAGATTTTACTATGTAAATACTATCGCAGACTTATGAAAACACTATGCATAATAAAATATAATATATTCTAATTATTGTCTAATAAAACAGATAACTTTATAAAAGTATTACATTTTATATAAAAAAGATTTTACTATGCAAAACACTATCGCAGAGCTTTATGTAACACTATGCATAATAAAATATAATATATTCTATTTATAGAATAACTTTATAAAAGTATTACATTTTATTACATTAATAATATCAATAAAACAAAACCGAAAGTGACTTATCACGTAAGCATCAATAATCAATACTACCGTGTGCTACTATGCAACCACGCCAGACATTCGCATACTTTTAACACCGGGTGTTTCAACAGTTAACGGTAAAATTTTCGCCGTTATTTTCATAAAGTATTTTTGTCATTTTCTCATTCCGACAATAATTCCGTTGCAGGGTCCACCAATGATTGTGCCGTTGTACGAATATTCCCTGATAAAACAAATATTCCCCGACCAATCGAATATAATATGACAACTTGCATACTTTGCAAAATTTATAAATATTACCCACAACTATAACATTATATCAAATCCACACCATAATATTCAAAAAAATATATTTCGAGAAGATAAAATCTTTATTCATAAAATCTGGGGTCTCACAATCTCCCCTCCTTATGAAATTTCACCCTCGAAATTTACGTACGTACCTGGTATGCCGAAGAGGTGAGGATCCCTTGACTTCATTTCAGATTCTAATTTTTGAGGTATAACCTTTGAGTGTTGAATATGATCCTTCTTATCCAAGATTTTAACATGTATCTCCTCATACGTTAAATCTTCTGCTATATCGTTTAGTTTTAATTTAATAATGTGGTACGGGTCATCCACATATTTACGTAACATCGATACGTTAAAAATGTTATGAACACGAGACATACTTGACGGTAAAACGAGTCTATAAGCCATAGTTCCTACTCGATCGAGACTTTTAAATGGGCTAATTAAATCGAGGGTTGAGATTTTCTCTCTTTGTCGATTCTTGCTTCTAGAATAACGCCCTCTTGAACCTTCTTCTTCACATTTATCAGGTCCGGGTGTGTAGCTTGAGCGGCTTTAACTTTATCGATTAAAGTCGATTCTACTCGTATATTCGTTATCTTCACTTGGGTTCCTAGAGTCTTTAACTCTATCTTCATCATTTGTAAGTCGTACGAAATGGGCCTTTATGTTAACAACATCGCACTCATAAACGCATACGATCTTCTACTCAATGCGTCAGCTACCACGTTCGCTTTCCCATGATGGTATTGAATGGTACGATCGTAATCTTCAATAGCTCGAGCCAACGTCTTTGGCACGTTATACGTTCGTTTTAGTTGAAGAAATATTTGAGGGTTTTAGAAATGGGTTTTGTACTGGGGTCAATACAAAATTCAATTTCACGCTCTAGGGGTAGGCTAAGAAGACTTCAAGATTACGTCAGGAAATTTATTAACAATAGAAATATCATTCAAAGCTGTGACCCTCATCAAAGACTTGGATAGTACGTCACATTGATACCTATCAACTTGCCATCGTCATTCACGACATCGCCTACAGAAAGTCTGGCTTCGGTGCATTCCACACAAGGAAGTCAATAACGAAAGGACCGGGGCTCTTTACTTATGGCTTGATATGACAATGATTGACTTTAGTGGTTTGGTTGCTTAAATTCACATAACAGGTTGGTTAGGAATATGAAAGCTAACAAACTTACGAAAAGCATGATGAGTAGTTAACCAATCGATTCCAAAAATCACATCCATGCAAATATTTTCAAAGAGATAAGATCGACAGGTAACGTGAAAGTGTTGATTTGAATCAAACAAGATTTATAAATAGTAGAGGTAACGAAGGTTTCTCCCAACAGAGTTTCAACAGATAAATCAAAGTCTAATTTCTCCGGAGTCAAATTTAAACATTGAACACAACTAGATGAAATAAAAGAGTGGTAGAACTGGTATCTAATAAGGTATAAACTTCGCAAGAGTTTATCATTAACTTATCCGTAATAACTTCGTTCGGGTTCCTCGACAAACGCTCTCACTTAAACTACTGGATTTGACTTTGTTATAGGGTACATTCCACCCTTAAGTGCTTCTTCACATTTCTGATCCATGATTTGAATCATTATTCTCCGATCCATATCGAATTGGGGTTGACCGCTATGCACATGATAATTCTGAATTCGATGTTGGATTCTCCCAAATGTTATCCAAAAAGAAAAATCCATTTCATCTATTTTGGCTTTATTGGATCGGACGTCTTTTTCTACAATATCTATACGTCGTGCGGCTTTTACCCATGCGTCATCTATTCTCCTTCGTTCAGTTGTTTTTGCTTTCATCAGAACTTTGATCATATCATTCTCAAATTCCAGCTCTAATATCTTATACTCTGCCAAAGAGTGCTTCTGTTCAAGCATCGCACATCGGGTACACAATTTTGAATGGTTGCATCTCTTCGCTCCACAACCGCCTGCCGTTCTTCAGCCTGCTCTTCTAACTCATGAATACGATTTTGTAATGCTAAATTTTGATCATAAAATTCTTCTAATAAATTCTCTTCAGGTTCCTCTTCTTCCTCTTTTTCCTCACTCTCAGCTGCTACCTCTGCAACTAGCTCGGGTGCAACTATTAGTTCTTCACGCACCACGTAGATATCTCTAATTTCTTCTTCGTCTGACATCACATTAACCTGGTTAGTGATTAAAGGTGTCTCAACGGTCTCGTGTGCTTCATTGCTTATCTCAACATTTTCGGATGCCATTTGCAAATACTGCCACAAAATAAAGGTTAATTGACATGTAACACATTATCCATATACTCTGACCGACCAATTAAATATCAAATAAACTTAGGTAGGTCATACTAGCGAAGGAATTCCCCTCCTCCCCTCCTAGTTCTTGTCTCACATCTCACCAGGGGATCATATCCCTAAGTTTTGATACTAACCGGCGCCCCCAAAATTAGGTATACATCACCCATCTTGAGTCGCCAGATACATGGTATAGAATTCAAATACAACTTAATAATACAACTGTCGTGTACAATACGACAAAACATAAACTGTGAGTTTCAATACAAATATTGTCTACTAGAGAGTATACAAACTCAAAAAGAGTCCTCATTACAATTATTATCACACTATTTCACATAATAGTGAGGACTACTAATGCACCATCTAGGACCATCACTCTATTCCCCGGCTAGTCCCAACTACATTCTCATTTCACGAAGAATACAAGGAAAGAAGAAAGGTGAGCTCAACTAGCCCAGTAAGAAATATTATGACTAAGATAATGCAGAATAAATTATCATTAGCCTTCAATAGTGTTAAACTGTTAAAATATAATAACAATCAAATTTAACTGCAGCGGAACAAGCAATCCATTAGAAGAGTCAAGTAGAGAATAAAATCTACTATCTTCTATGATTTAAAAGGTTTTTCATGACTTTTATCGCTGAGACTCAGCTTAATAAATAATCCACATCATCATATGATCCCTGCACTACAGGCCAAGGATATTCTTTAGTATCACGATCACGATTTATCCATGCACTACGGCTAAAGATAATCATGTTTTCATCAACGGTCCTGAACCATGCCATAAAATAATTCATCTTTGCACTACGGCCAAATAGAATCCATAGCCATAATCATACCAAAAACTGTCCATCAATGCACTACGGGCCAATGAGGACTTTTTCCACATCATTTGTAACATTACGGTTATGATTATACCGAATAATCCCTGGTCATAATCATACCAAGTCCATCTATACACTACAAGCCACTGATGACTTTCAAAAAAATAAACATGAGGATGATGACAATGATATAAGAATTCAATAAAACAAGTTCAAGAATTAATTTATCTAGGAACTGATAACGTCCAAATTGTCAACATGATACTGCTTTGTAGAGTAAAATTCAAGAATGCTCAGAAGAATATTTCCATGAAAAGATACTGGATGAAGCGCAAATATCAAGGATATTCCACTAATTTCATGGTGTATAGAAGTCAAAACTTTAACCAACTGAGTATAATAAAAAATGGAATAACAAAATAAATCACCATGCATGCGGTACTTTGCATGATGGTTATTCCAATGTATAATAATAATCTAAACAAAATCATGCGAAACTCGCACCGACGGGATATTCCAACATAATAATAAATAATCGGAACCAAGTCCCAAATAAAAACGCATGCATGGATATTCCAATGTAATAATAAATAATCTGAATCAGTCCCACAGAAAAAGCACACGACGGTATATTCCAACAGAATAATAAAGAATGGAATATTAGAAGAATTTCACCATGTATGCAGTACTTTGCATAGACAGGTTATTCCAACATAATAATAAAGAATGGAATAACAGAAGAATTTCACCAAGTATAGGGTAGCTCACAGATATCTGAGTTATTCCAATGTAATAATAAAGAATGGAATAACGTAAGTTCTCTTCATAAATAAGAAAGAAAGAGTACCCTTACGAGTACAACAAATAATATTCCCTACGAAGTACAACAAATAATATTCCCTACCTTAGAAAGAAGAACCTTGGATATAAAAGTAGTGAAGTAGCGAACAACACTTTTTTTTCTCTATAGTTTATCTTTCTGAGTTTGAAAGGAATTCGTAAGAAATAATGAAGGAATGAGCTTCTATTTATAGAAAAATGGATCGCATAAGAACTAACTCATGAATCATCCGTATTAATTTACTTTAATCTGACGGTCCATATTTAAAGCAAAATTTTTAAATAAAATATAATATATTCTATTTATAATCTAATAAAACGAATAACTTTATAAAAGATTTTACTATGCAAACACTATGCATAATAAAATATAATATATTCTAATTATTATCTAATAAAATGATAACTTTATAAAAGTATTACATTTTTTATATAAAAAAAATTTTTACTACGAAAACACTATCACATAGCATAACATGTAACACTACGCGTAATAAAATATAATATATTCTATTTATAGAATAACTTTATAAAAGTATTCATTTTATTACATTAATAATATCAATAAAACAAAACCGAGTGACTTATCACGTAAAGCATCAATAATCAATACCGCGTAATCTTTCTACGCAACCACGCCAGACATCGTATTTTTAACACCGGGTGTTTCAACAGCTAATCAGTAAAATTTCCATGCCGTTATTTTCATAAAGTATTTTTGTCATTTTCTCATTCCGAACCAATAATTCCGTTGCATAGGTCCACCAATGATTGTCTTGTCAGCATTTAATATTCCCGATAAAACAAATATTCCCCACCAATCGAATATAATATAACAACTTGCATACTTTGAAAATTTATAAATACTACCCACAACTATAACATTATATCAAATCCACACCATAATATTCAAAAAAAAATATTTCGAAAAATAAAATCTTTATTCATAAAATCTAGGGTCTCACACACAGATATATATATATATATATATATATATATATGTGTGTGTGTGTGTGTGTGTGTGTGTGTGTGTGTGTGTGTGTGTGGTGCAATTTTTTGAGTTTGAGTAACAAAAATTAAAAATTGTTCCTGGGTCATTCAACTATTTCAAGTGCTGATTAGTAATTGGGTGAAGAGCCGTTGAATCCTGGAATAGGATTTTGTCAGTGACCTTAGCACCGAGAAAAGTTCTCCGAGATGCGAAATTTCTACTTAATGATAGTGCGCTGCACGCCTCAGCTCAAAATTATTCGCTATAAATCGATAAGTTCTATTTCTGCTATTCTTTTATTTGATAGTTGAATCTTATATATTATTTGTGTTTCACCAACATACTATTATCGACGGAATTAGTCCGTCGACAATAATTCCGTCGGTAATACCAGCCATAATTTCGCCGCAAATGTATAATTCCGACCGAATTATCGATAGATTTATCCCCGATCAGCTTTATTACGATGGAAATTTCTACAAAATATTCCGAAAAAAATTAAGTTTTTTCTCTTGTACTGATTTACTGATGCTAATCAATAAACACATATCAGTATATAACTGATCATCTGTAGTCACCATGTTTGTTTCCTTATCACTCTTTTGCCTTCCTATAGCATAATTTTTACCCTAGCTTGTGAATATTCTTCAATCTGCTAAAAAGTACGTGCATGGCATATAATTTAAATTTGGAAAAAATCAGCTCAGGGAACAGAAATTAACAAATAAAATAAGAAAATCCAAGAGATGCAGAACAATATTAAGTTGCATAGGTTTTCGCGTTAGATCGATCCAATTAGATATGTTGCTAACTTCCACTCTAAAACCAAGTTAATTAGGTTATCTTGTGGTTTTCTACATCTAAATCACATGTACTGTCATTACAACTAGGACTCGAAACATTTTTTTAAACTGGGATTCTCAGATTCCCAGATAAAATAGTTCCACTGAGCGACAAACTGAAACACGAAAATTGTAATATTTTTAAAAGGGTTGGGCTACATGTCCCACCTTGTTATTGTATTATTTTTTTAGATTTTAATAAAAACAACACCCTTGTTGCCGTTGTATAACACACAATAAATAAATAGAAAACCAACCAAAAAGTATTATTTTAACTCTTCCAAAATTAGATATACATTTTGACTTTTTTGAGTCAATTTGTGAAATTCAAAAATTCAAAATTGATATGAATTTATTTAGTTTTAATACAACAAATATAACAATTGTAATCTAACTATAAAGTACTACTAATTATCATCTTTATTGTTTTCAAAACTTGAGTGAAATTACATCAATTTTAAGTTTTAGGATTTCTCTAATTGACTTTAAAAAGTCAAAATATATCTTTAATTTTGGAACGGATATAATACTAATTATCATATTTATAACTTTAAATGAATTTATATCAATTTAAATTTTAAAATTTTATAAATTGATTTAAAAAGTCAGAGTAGATCTCTAATTTTGTAACCGGGGAAATATTAACTAAGAAGTAATTAACCAAACAAAAAGGATCATAAAGAAATGTGTCCCCCCGTTAGTGGTGTAAGGTCTTCTACAAATAAGTTGCTGTTTTCCAAGTACAGCACACAATTAAGCCATGGTCCTTCAAAACGTTCTACGCATGAATGCAGGCAATGGGGAATCTAGCTATGCTAATAACTCAACCCTCCAGGTATCTCTCCTTTTCTTTACCTGATCTCCAAGGATTTGAACTTTTTTATTATGCTA
The DNA here is from genome assembly GCA_020205615.1 of Panax quinquefolius. Lineage (NCBI taxonomy): Eukaryota > Viridiplantae > Streptophyta > Magnoliopsida > Apiales > Araliaceae > Panax > Panax quinquefolius. Next base: position 96,392,549 of record CM035166.1, read on the forward strand.
TGATGGTAAAATAAATAAATAAATAAAATTTATGTTGTATTTTGTTTTAATTTCCATTTGAAAAATGGTACAATTAATTCTCTCGCAGAAAACATTTATATCGAAGGCACGTCAAGTTTTAGAGGAAACCGTCAATGATTATGGTGTTGATGGATTCCCCGAGTGTTTCAAGATAGCCGACTTGGGTTGCTCTTCAGGGCAAAACACCCTCTTTGTCGTGTCGAATATTATAGACAATGTTCATGCAATCTTTCAAGAGAAAAGTGTGAAATCGCCTGAGTTTCAGGTGTTTTTAAATGATCTTCCCAATAATGATTTCAATACGATTTTCAAAATGTTACCACCATTTTTTGCGAAATTAAGGGAGGAAAAAGGTGAAAATTTTGGGCAATGTTTTATATCTGGAGTGCCAGGTTCTTTCTATGGGAGGCTCTTTCCAAGCAAAAAAGCCTGCACTTTGTTCATTCCTCTTCTAGTATTCATTGGCTTTCTGAGGTTAGCATTTTCATATATATTTAGAAAATTAATAATACAATTAATTAATGCATAGCATAATAATTAACACAGGCTAACAAATTAAATTGTAGGTTCCTGAAAGACTAGAGAATAACAAGGGAAAAATCTACATGTCAAGAACAAGTCCTCCCAGTGTTTTTGAAGCATATTCAAACCAATTTGTAAGAGACTTCTCAACATTTCTATGCATGCGAGCCGAGGAAATAGTTCCGAATGGCCGTATGGTTCTAACATTGCCCGGTAGGAGATTTTCGGATCACACCAAGGAAGATTGTTACCGTATTTGGGATTTGCTAGAAAAGTCACTCCAAGAAATGGAGGCTGAGGTAAGATACATTTTTCACTAATCCAATTAAACAAATGATCTTTACTTAATAATCCTTTTCACCGGATTAAAAGAATCTCATTTATCGAATTTTTCTTTCAATAAATTGCAAAATGATGCAACATTCTCAAGTTTATCATTACTATACAATTATCATGTCATCTAATTCAGGTTCCATGAAGTTGTCACGCTCGCTAAGTTTAAAGTTGCTTTTGTTATTGCAAATGTTGTATCTAGCACACATAACAAAAATAGCATATGCAATTTTGCTATAACAAATGTAAGGATGTGACAACTTAATAGAATACATATCCATGGTATCACTATTGAACTAAACATTAAAAATAAATTAGGATAAATTTCGAATAGAAATATAACCTTGAAATTATGTAAAATTTAGAATGGGTGCTGATAATGTCAGAACTAGTGTTACAGAAATATTTATATTGTCAAAACAAGTATGCATGTAATTACATTTTACATTTGTTTCAACGACACTTTTCTATGACCATATATTGTATTTGCTTTCAGGGGTTAGTTGGTGAAGCGGACATCAATTCATTCAATATCCCTCTTTATAAGCCTTGCATGGATGAAGTAAAGGCAATAATTCAAAGTGAGGGTTCGTTTAGCCTTAATAGGCTTGAATCCTTTGAATTAATATGGGACTTGCAAGATGATGAAAAACAATATGTGGGTGATTACAAGGATAGCAGTGGCATGGTTTTGGCCAAAATAAATAGAGCTGGTCTAGAATCTTTGCTAGTAAGTCATTTTGGGAACTCTTTCATTGACAACCTTTTTGATAGCTTTGCAAGAAATATGGATGAGCATCTCTTCAGGGAGAAAACAATTAAACCCTTCATTTTAGTCATTTCCTTGACCAAGAAATGATTCTTCAAGGGGCAGAAAGAAATATTTAAATACCAAGGATGCAGAAAGTTGACACACACACCCAGATTCTCTATTTAATTTGCATCATTGTGTGTTTTTCTTTACAAATAAATGATATTTCTATTGAATTTGTATCAATGTGTGAGGAACAAAGGTATCAACAGATTATGCAGCTCTTGTGGCTGTATACATTTTGAATTTGTCACATTTGTATGACTTTGAATTTTTAATTTTTAATAAAATTTTCTTTTACCCATAAAAAGAATATCATATGTGATGTGATAAAAATATGTCTTCATGAAGTCGCATTGTTGCCTAATTAAAACCGCAAAGAGCAGAAAGGTCGAACCCATGAGAGTATTAGATTAATTTTAATGTATCCTTAATATCTATTTTAGGCGAATTAGAAATAAATATGGTGGAGAGAATTTATTAACTAAATTATGCAATCTATTAATTAATAACGGAAACTATTAATGAGAAAAGATACCTAGGAATCAGAATCCACCAAATATTAACATAATAAATAATTTCTTATTTCCTAAATCAATTCCCAAATGATTCTCCTTTCCCTTTAAAAATAATGATTCATATAATTAATATGGGCAAGCATAAGTTATGAAAAATTCACAGATTAACTATAACTTATCAAAACCTCGCAATCAATATAAAAATCATATGCAATTTATGCGGAGGAAAATATGAAGGCGAAAATAATTAGGCATTAATTATGGAACGGAAAGAAAATATAATTATGAAATACTTAGTTTCATCATAATCCTAGGTATTAGAAATTTAGCTAGCCATGGAATTAAAAACAAAAATAAATAATATTAGTACCACAATTCGCATGAAATAAGAACAATAATTAAAAAGAGAATTTCTATTATATAAATAAAAGAAAGTTACAAATACTACCTGACAGTGTGGAAAAGAAAGTTACAAATACTCCCTGACAGTATGTTCCACACGTGATTGGAATAAGAGAGACAAACTCTAAATATCTTCTCACTCCTACACTAGTGAAAAACTAAGAAAAATAAAATAACAAGTGATCCTTTCTCTCTAAAACAAGAGGCCTATTTATAGGGAAAATAACTTTGAACCCTAATTTAGGTTTATGAAACTTGGACACTTTTGTTCCCTTTCCATGTAGGATTCAACTTCCTAGTGGCAATCAACTTCTCAAGAAGATCTTCTAGATAGACTTTCCTTTCTC
>CM035166.1:96395602-96547911 GCA_020205615.1 Panax quinquefolius
TATTATTTTCAAACCCTGTTAGTGGGTAATTATTGATGATTATTCCACATCTAAGATTTGTTATTGAATATTTGTATGTATTGAAATTTCTTTAACAAAATTCAAATTATTATTTACGTACATCGTATTAAGTGGGTAATTATTCTTTGATTATACCACGTCTAAGATTATTATTGATTATTCACAATTAGTGCAAGTTCATTATTTCAAAGTAAGTTTTAAATTTCAAAAGCATGATTGGTGAATAACTATTGTTGGTTATTCATATCTATAAATAGTATTGTTGATTGCAAATAGGAAATTGATTTATACTATTATTGAATAGTTTTTGAGCTATGTCTTAGCTAATTATTTTGGTGAGGCGAATATTTGTTGAAACTTGATACGTTCTAGTATTTGAACTCAATTGTTATTGAAAGTTCAATGCCAATTATTTCGGCTAGATCGATAGAGATATTAGATGTTGAAATCATAGCATTTCTTTAAATCCAAATCATATTGTTGTGATACAAACTCTTGATGTAAGGTGAGATGAACAACCTTTATATAAAGGGAACTTTATGGTGGGACATCAAAACATTGCACTATTTTTGAGTATTATGCATAATATAAGTACAATGAGGGTTGTCGCTCCAGTACTTGCAAAGAGATATAGTTTAGTTTTATAGCTAACTTATAATCACTGGGGTAATTCATGATCTCATGTGATCACTCGGCATGAAATCGAGAATATCCCACTTTGTTATTATAGTATTACTATCTCTGTTAATCAATTAAACATTATTGAAACTTCATAAGAGTTTTACTCTTTCATCATTGAATTGTTGTTTAGCATGAAAGTCGATAAAGCCTTGTTATTGATAAATGATTTATTTAGCTACTTAAAATTTGAATATTATTGAATTCTTATCGAATCTAGACTCTAATATTCTTGATTTATATTTCTTATTGTATGATTTAACTTGCGAGCAAACTCGTTGCTCACCCTTGCTTAAATATAACATTTCAACTAATGACAAGGTATGAAGGAGGGAAGATAAAGACAAGGCAAGTACAAAATGTTTGAGTCGTTGTTATAACTTTACTTAGTATATTAATTATGTGTAAACCTTTTTATATACGAAGGTATGTATCACGACAAGGAAAAGCCTTATTTACGATTTGAATTTTCCTTGGAAATAAGCATATTCGATCGAAAATAGGTTATTTCCAAATGCAGAATATTTCGTGAAGAAATTCATTCGTATATATCTGGCGTCGAAGATAACATCCATCACAAATTAATTGTCAATACTATCCTATCTTGAAGAATTTATCTCCCACGAATTTCGTTGAAAATAAGTTATTCTGTTGAATAAATAGGACAAAACTTTAAAATCGAGTATAATATTCCTTGTTTCCATTTAAAATATTCCTCAGAATTAACCTATTTTCATTGAAAATTAAAATATATCAGGATTTATTAAAAATGGCTAATTATTAAATCCGACGGAATTTTCGTCGAAAATACCTTATTCCGTCAGAATTAAATGTTTTTTTTTTAAATGCAGAGTTGAAAAGTGCAGTTTCCAGGTGTTTAAACCCATTTATGTACCTGTAACTTGTCACAAACCAATACTACGATAATATAAACATGTATCTCACATTCAAATATTCAATGTAAGCGCTAAAAAGCGATAGCAACACATCCAAAGAAAGCGTAGTCTACTAACTCATTATCATCAACACTTACGAGCTAACAATTACAAATATAAACTAATGTTCCATAAATGATAAATAATATAATTTACATACTTATCTGAGATGCAATTAGACACTACTGATATATACAAATGCTCTATAATAACATGAATAAAAATGAATTATAAACTAGCAAAAGTATCATCATCAAGGTGAGAGGTGAACATTTGCTGTTACGGTATATGGAAATCGATTATTAAATCGATACTTTATTCATCGTCATCCTTGGTCGCTCGCCATCACCACCCTATTGATAGAATCAAAATATAAACCATTAGTGCGTATATATATGTGTGAGAATTAACAAGCTAGCCTTAATTGAAAAAAAACATAAACAATAAGAATACAGTGTAAGAGGGGAGACAAAAAGCCTCCTCCGAGAGGGTAATCACCATCCGGAACATCTCGTCACTCCAAGCGTCGAACTACTCCCGTGGTAATCACGTACTCTCTGCAGAGGCTGCTATAATATCACGAGCAATCTAGTGAAGATGAGGCGGTAGGCAAATCTTTGTCTTGAGAAAGACCAGGATCGATGACGAAACCAATCTGACACGACCTCTATTGGCCTCCGGAAGAACTCGTCATCCAAGCCAGCGCCCGTATAAGATGGTCTGACATGTGCTCTCGGACGCTAGAGCTGGCTGGAGCCTATAAAAAGATACAGATTCGATTACTAATAATAATTTATATAATGTGATAAATTCGGATAATTTCGTAAAACATAAAAATATTACCTCCGGGAAGTGTATATCTGCGGGTATCCTCAAGCGGACCCTAACACTCGATATCTGGGTACTAATATGAATGCTCATTTTCAATTGTGTACATCATCAAACCCATCGGAATCAATGTGAGACCCCAGATTTTATGAATAAATAGTTAATTTTCTCAAAATAATTTTTAAATATTATGGTGTGGATTTGATATAATGTTATAGTTGTGGGTTATATTTATAAATTTTGCAAAGTACACAAGTTGTTATATAATATTAGATTGGTTGGGGAATATTCTTTTTTGGGGGAATATCCGCGACGATTTGCACAATCATTGGTGGACCTATGAACGGAATTATTATCGGATTGAGAAAGCGACAAAATACTTTATGAAAATAACGGCGGAAGTTTCACTGATTAAGTTTGTTGAAACACCGGTGTTATAAGTATGCGATGTCTGGCGTGGTTGCATAGTAGCATACGATATTGATTATTGATGCTTACGTGAGAAGTCACTCAATTATTCTCAATTATTGCTACGATGAATTCTTTGCATCATATCTTTCATATTATTGATTCAATTATTATTACGAGTATCATCCGCATAATATGATATATTATTAAATCAATGATTGAGGCAAGCTGAAAGTTATTCATATTATTATTTGCAATATTGACAATGTCTAGAAGTTCTATCGAGGAGAGGTTTGGTCACCTAATTGCGGGCCATGATAAAGAGAAATCCTTATCGAAAGCCCCCTCTTTCAGGAAGGACGACACGGTTGTTAAATATTGTGAGTTATAATATTAATGATGAATGTTATTAAAATTGAAGTTGTGTTCGGAGTTGAATTTGGAGACACGGACGTGATATTTGAGTCCGGAATGATGAAATTAGTAAAAATAGTCTATAAACACAAAATTTTCTGGGATTCACTATTTGGTCAAAAAGTAACAGTTGACTTTTGTGGGAAAAGTCAAACTTTGAAATTTCAAAATCTATATTGTTGATAAAAATAGTTTCATTATGTTGGAATTGTTTGTGTTAGTAAAAATCGACATCTATTTCGATGATAATTGATGTCTGGGGGTTATATTGATAAATCGGATAATTTATTGGATAAATAAGCAATTAATTGCTACTAATTCACATGCTTATATAACTATTTGTTCACATGTGTGTACTATTGAATCACATTCTTGTACTATTAGGGGAGTTGGTGTAAAATTGATAATACTTGCATGACTAAGTTAAAAATAGAGGTATAGATGGAGAGTACTATATTGTAATTATTTTTATTACATGATTAGAACTATTGAGTCACATGATTTACTATTGATTCACATTATTTACTATTAGGGAGTTGGTGCAAATTTGATAATACTTGCGGGGACTAAATTAAAATGAAGAAAAAGAGGAAGGTATTATCTTTGTATATTTCGAGCCCCAAAAGCGTGCAAATTATCGAAACTATATTTTCCTATAAATAGAATCTCATTCTTCCTTTATTTCTCACCAATTCAAAAAAGTTTGTAGAAGCAATTATTATAGAGAGAAATTATAGAGAGAAAGAAGAAGAGAAGTCTACGCTACCTCCTTTATTCCAAAGTATCCGATTTTTTTTAAGGTAGGGAATATTATTTGTTGTACTCGTAAGGGTACTCTTTCTTTCTTATTTATGAAGAGAACACATTATTCCATTCTTTATTATTACATTGGAATAACTCGTATATCTGGGCTACCCTATACTTGGTGAAATTCTTACGTTATTCCATTCTTTATTATTATGTTGGAATAACTTTGTCATACATGCAAAATCTTGCATACATGGTGAAATTCTTCTAATATTCCATTCTTTATTATTACATTTGGAATATCATATACGTATGCATTTTAAGCGGACACTGGTTCCGTTATTTATTATTACATTGGAATATCACATGCATGCATTTTATCTAGGAACTGGTTCCGTTATTTATTATTTTATTAGAATATCACTGCCGGTGCGTTTTTACGTGGGACACAGTTCCATTCTTTATTATCTGTTGGAATATCACCGTCTCATGCATTTTACGTGGGACTGGTTTCATTATTTATTATTCTCATTGCAATAACTCGCTGTGCGGTCTATCGCATGCATGGTGATTTCTTTTGTTATTCCATTCTTTATTATACTCGGTTGGTTAAAACTTTGACTTCTATACTCCATGAAATTAGTGGAATATCCTTGATATTTGCGCTTCATCTAGTATCTTTCATGGAAATATTCTTACGAGCATTCTTGAATTTTACTCTACAAAAGCAGTATCATGTTGTGATTCGGATGTTATTGGTTCCTAGATAAATTAATTCTTGAACTTGTTTTATTGAATTCTTATATCATTTTCATCATCCTCATGTTTATATTATGTTGAAAGTCATCCGTGGCTGTAGTGTATGCATAGATGGACTTGGTATGATTATGACCGAGGATTATTCGTATAATCATACTTAGTAATGTTACAAATGATGTGGAAAAAGTCCTCGTTGGCCCGTAGTGCATTGATATACAGTTTTGGTATGATTATAGCTATGGATTCTCTTTGGTCGAGTAAAGATGAATTGTTTTATGGCATGATCGGGAATAGTTGATGAAAACATGATTATCTTTAGTCGTAGTGCATGGATAATTCGTGGTCGTGATAGTAAAGAATATTCTTGGCCGTAGTGCAGGGGTGATTCGATGATGTGGATTATTTATTAAGCTGAGTCCCAACGATAAAAGTGATGAAAAACCTTTTAAATCATAGAAGATAGTAGATTTTATTCTCTACTTGACTCTTCTAATGGATTACTTGTTCCGCTGCAGTTAAACTTGATAGTTATTATATTTTATCAGTTTAACACTGTTGAAGGCTAACGATAAATTATTCTGCATTATCTTAGTCATAATATTTCTTTCTGGGCTAGTTGAGCTCACCCTTTCTTTCCTTTGTTCTCTTGAGTGAAATGAAAATGTATTTGGGACTAGTGAGGAGAGAGCAGTGATGGTCTAGATGGTGCATTAGTAGTCCTCACTATTCTATGAAATAGTGTGATAATAATTGTAATGAGGACTCAATTGAGTGTGGATATTGTCTAGATGACAATATTTGTATTAAAACTCATAGCATATGTTTTGTCGTATTGTACACGAAAGTTGTATTATTAAGTTTGTATTTGAATTCTGTACCATGTATCTGGCGACCCAAGATGGGTGATGTATACCTGTTTTGGGGGTGTCACAATCAACGTGTATATATATCATTCTTGGATTTGGTATCTTTCTCATCCTCAGTTTCGAGATCAGTTTCGTCATCGTTATCATCCTCAACGACTATATAATCATTCATGTGTATGTTTGCCTCGACATCCTCATCGTTAGGTACGTCAATAACATCAGTACTCATCACATCTTCTGTGACGCCCCAAAATAGGTATCGTCACTCATTACGAGTCGCATGAATACATGGTATAAAATACAAATACAAACTTAATTATACAACTATCGTAACATAAGTTCGAGAGTTTTAACACGAATGTTGTCTTCTAGACAAAATCCAAACTCAAATGGAGTCCTCATTACAATTATTATCACACTATTTTATAAAATAGTGAGGACTACTACAGCCACCATGTGAGACCCCGAATTTTATGAAATGAAAGTATTCAATTTTCTTATAATTATTATTTTATTTAGTAAATAGTTAAACTGATAAAGGTTAAAGTTAAGGGTGATATGTGAAATTTTTTCAAAATAAGCAATTTGTCATAAAATAATCGACGACAAAAGAACATTAATATGCGTGGTTGCATAGTAGCACACGGTATTATACAGTATCTTTGATTACTGATGCTTACGTGAGAAGTCACTTAGTTTTTGTAACAATATTTTATATTATTAAATCAATAATTGAGACGACGAAGTTATTCATACTATTATTTGCAATATTGATGATGTCTAGAAAGTTCTGTCGAGGAGAGGTTTGATCACCTAATTACGCACCAATAAGGAGAAATCCTTATCGAAAAGCCCCCTCTTTCCTAGGAATGACCTAGTTGTTAAACATTATCTATGCGAAGTACCGCATGCATGGTGATTTCTTTTGTTATTCCATTCTTTATTATACTCAATTGGTTAAAGTTTTAACTTCTATACTCCATGAAATTAGTAGAATATCCTTGATATTTGCGCTTCATCCAGTATCTTTCCATGGAAATATTCTTCTGAGCATTCTTGAATTTTACTCTACAAAGCAGTATCATATTTACAATTTGGAAGTTATTGGTTCATGGATAAATTAATTCTTGAACTTGTTTTATTGAATTCTTATATCATTGTCATCATCCTCATGTTTATATTATGTTGAAAGTCATCTGTGGCCTGTAGTGCATAGATGGACTTGGTATGATTATGACCAGGGATTATGCGGTGTAATCATGACCGTAATGTTATAAATGATGTGGTAAAAGTCATCTTTGGCTCGTAGTGCATAGATGGACTTGGTGTGATTATGACCAAGGATTATTCGGTATAATCATGACCGTAATGTGATGAATGATGTGGTAAAAATCCTCATTGGCCGTAGTGCATTGATGGACAATTTTTGGTATGATTATGGCTATGGATTCTCTTCGGCCAAGGGTGAAAAGATGAATTATTTTATGGCATGATCAGGACTGTTGATGAAAACACGATTATCTTTGGCCCGTAGTGCATGGATAATTCGTGGTCGTGATACTAAAGAATATCCTTGGCCTGTAGTGCAGGGATGATTTAATGATGTGGATTATTTATTAAGCTGAGTCTCAGCGATAAAAATTGATGAAAACATTTTAAATCATAGAAGATAGTAGATTTTATTCTCTACTTGACTCTTCTAATAGATTGCTTGTTCCGCTGCAGTTAAACTTGATGTTTGTTATATTGTATCAGTTTAACACTGTTGAAGGCTAACGATAATTTATTACGCATTATCTTAGTCATACTATTTCGTCTTTGGGCTAGTTGAGCTCACCCTTTCTTTCTTTGTTCTCTCAAGAAATGAGAAGCGTAAATGGGACTAGTCGGGAGCGGAGTGGCGATTGAGGATGATAGCATTAGTAGTCCTCACTATTACGTTAAATAGTGTGATAATAAATGTAATGCGGACTCTTTTGAGTGTGGATATTGTCTAGAAGACAATGTCCTTATTAAAACTCCCGACTTATGTTACGTGCGTATTTTACACGACAATTTGTATATTTAAGGTTGTATTTCAGATTACATGCACTATGTATCTGGCGACCCAAGATGGGTGATGTATACCTAATTTTGGGGCGTCACGGTTTGGTATCGAGCTTAGGGATATAATTATTTGGTAGAGGTAAAAGAGTCAGAACTAGGAGGAGAGATGAGTTATATACTTGCTAGTGTGTGACTTACCTAAAAGTGAAATTGTTTACTTGATAAGTTGACAAATTATGATATGTCAATTAACCTTTGTTTTAAAGCTATATTCTTGAATGATATCACGAAATCTGAGGAGTTAAGAAATTGGAAAATCATGATAGCGAGAAATTACCGGGAAGGTACAATCTGAAAAGAAAGCAAGGTATTCTCATCTCTTGAATATCGAATGCGTACGTAAATTTTGAGGCAAAAATTTCATAAGAGGGGGTGATTGTGAGACCCCAAATTTTATGAAATAAAAGTATTCAATTTTTCTATTTTGGTAAATAGTTAAATTGATAAAAGTTTAAAGTTAAGGGTAATATGTGAATTTTTTTTTTGCAAAGTAAGCAAGTTGATATAAAATATTAGTTGTGTCGGGAAATATTCGATTAGTGGGGAATATCCAAATGCGATGGTACAATCATTGGTGGACCCCATAATAGAATTATTGTCGAATCGAGAAAGCGATAAAAATATTTTTATATGAAAATAACGGCGGAAGTTTAACTCATTAGCTATTGAAACACCGGTGTTAAAAGTACGATGTCTGGCGTGGTTTGCATAAGTGGCGGGTATTGATTATTGATGCTTATGTGATAAGTCACTCGGTTTTGTTTTATTGGTATTATTAATTTAATAAAAGCAGAAAAACTTTTTATATAAAAATGAATACTTTTATAAAGTTATTCATTTTATTAAGCTAATAGTAATTTTTTTTATATAAAGCAGAATACTTTTATAAAGTTATACATTTTATTAGACATAATAATTAGAATATATTATATTTTATTATGCATAGTGTTTGCATAGTAAAATCTTTTATAAAGTTATTCATTTTATTAGATTATAAATAGAATATATTATATTTTATTTAAAAGATTTTGCTTTAAATATGGATAGTCAGATTAAAGTAAATCAATCTGGACCGTTTCATGAGTTAGTTACTATGCGGTCCATTTTTCTATAAATAGAAACTCATTCCTTCATTATTTCTTACGAATTCACTGAAACTCTAGAGAGAGAAACTATAGACAGAAAGAAGAAAAATATTCTGCTGCTTCACTACTCATATATCCAGTACTCTTCTTCTTAAGGTAGGGAATATTATTTGTTGTACTCGTAAGGGGTGTTATTCTTTTGTATTCATGAAGAGAACTTATGTTATTCCATTCTTTATTATTCATTGGAATAACTTTTGTATCGCTGGCTACCTATACTTGGTGACATTCTTCTATTATTTCGTCTTTATTATTTTGGAATATCCCGATGCATGCGTTTTATCATGGGACTGGTTAAAATCTTTATTATTATTCTATTTGGAATATCCGTCTACATCGTTTACGTCGGACTGATTAAAAGTCCTTATTAGTATTACATTGGAATAACACATACATGCAATCTGCATGCATGGTGATTTTGTTGTTATTCCATTCTTTATTATTACATTGGAACATCCCGCTCGGTGTAATTTTGCACGACTTTGGTTCCGTTATTTAGTATTTTGTTGGAATAAACGCATACATCAAGTATCGCATGCATGGTGATTTCTTTTGTTATTCCATTCTTTATTTTACTCGGTTGGTTAAAGTTTTGACTTCTATACTCCATGAAATTAGTGGAATATCCTTGATATTTGCGCTTCATCCAAAGATCTTTTCATGAAAATATTCTTACGAGCATTCTTGAATTTTACTACAAAGCGATGATCATGTTTACAATTTGGGCGTTATTGGTTCATAGATAAATTAATTCTCGAACTTGTTTTATTGAATTCTTATATCATTGTCATCATCCTCATGTTTATATTATGTTGAAAGTCATCTGTGGCCTGTAGTGCATAGATGGACTTGGTATGATTATGACCAGGGATTATGCGGTGTAATCATGACCGTAATGTTATAAATGATGTGGTAAAAGTCATCTTTGGCCCGTAGTGCATAGATGGACTTGGTGTGATTATGACCAGGGATTATTCGGTATAATCATGACCGTAATATGATGAATGATGTGGTAAATATCCTCATTGGCCGTAGTGCATTGATGGATAGTTTTTGGTATGATTATGGCTATGGATTCTCTTCGGCCAAGGGTGCAAAGATGAATTGTTTTATGGCATGATCAGGACCGTTGATGAAAAAACGATTATCTTTGGCCCGTAGTGCATGGATAATTCGTTGTCGTGATACTAAAGAATATCCTTGGCCTGTAGTGCAGGGATGATTTAATGATGTGGATTATTTATTAAGCTGAGTCTCAGCGATAAAAATTGATGAAAATATTTTAAATCATAGAAGATAGTAGATTTTATTCTCTACTTGACTCTTCTAATGGATTGCTTGTTCGGCTGCAGTTAAACTTGATGTTTGTTATATTGTATCAGTTTAACACTGTTGAAGGCTAACGATAATTTATTACGCATTATCTTAGTCATAATATTTCTTCTTTGGGCTAGTTGAGCTCACCCTTTCTTTCTTTGTTCTCTTGAGAAATGAGAGCGTGGGCTGGGACTAGTCGAGGGAGCGGAGTAGCGGTCAGAGATGATAGCATTAGTAGTCCTCACTATTCTATTAAATAGTGTGATAATAAATGTAATGAGGACTCTTTTGAGTGTGTATATTGTCTAGAAGACAATGTCCTTATTAAAACTTCCGACTTATGTTACGTCAGTATTTTACACGACGGATTTGTATATTTAAGGTTGTATTTGTATTACATACCATGTATCGGCGATCCGAGATGGATGATGTATACCTAATTTTGGGCGTCACAATTGAGTCACATGATTGTACTATTGATTCACATGATATATTTGATAATACTTGCGAGGACTAAATTAAAAATGAAGGAAAAGATGAATGTATTATCTTGTAATATTTCGAGCCCCAAAAGCGTGCAATTATCGAAACTATATTTTCCTATAAATAGAAGTTCATTCTTCATTCTCACCAATTCACTAAGACTCACATGAGAGCAATTATAGAGAGAAGCTATAGAGAAAGAAGAAAGAAGTCCGCTACTTCTTTATTCCGATTATCGATCTTCTTACGAGGTAAAGGGTATTATTTATTTCATATTTTGAAGAGATATTATTTTTCGTATTCGTATGAATATTATTTTCGTTCAATATTCATAAAGAATATTATCTTCGATTCAATATTTGTAAGAATATTATCTTCGTTAAATATTCGTAGGAATATTATTTTCGATTCAATGAAGTAGTAAGAGATATTATTTGTTGTATTGGTAAAGGGTATTATTTATTTCATATTCAAGAGAAATTATTTTTTCGTATTCGTATGAATATTATTTTCGTTTAATATTAAGTAAAGGGTATTATTTATTTCATATTACGAAGAGAAATTATTTTTTCGTATTCGTATGAATATTATTTTGTTATTCCATTCTTTATTATTACATTAGAATAACATATGTCTACGTGGACTACCGCATGCATGGTGAAATTCTTTTGTTATTCCATTCTTTATTATTACATTTAGAATACGTACACGGACTCTAGCATTAATGGTGAAATTCTTACATTATTCCATTCTTTATTATTACGTTGGAATAACTTTGTCTCTACCGGACTACCGCATACATGGTGAATGACCCTTTGTATTCATTCTTTATTAAATTGTGGAAGCGATCATCTGCGTGGATTCTGGCATGGCGGCGAAAATCCATTTTAGGTTTCGTGTATTCTATTATATTTGTATGGGATATCATTTCTTTTGTACTAAATAAATGGAATATCATTTTTTTGTATTTTCCTTTTATGAGTACTATTCACGAAGTACTATTCATGGGTCTTATTCACGTATCTGATACTATTTACGAATATGAGTTCTTATTAACGAAGTTTCTTATTCACAAGTTACTATTCATGAGTTACTATTCATGAGGTACTATTCACGACAAAATTATTTTTTTTTTACGACCAAATTATGGTTGATTTATAAATCTTACTCTTGAAATTAAATCCATGTTTTGATCATATTATTTTTATTATCATATATAACATTTTTATAATCCTTGTGATGAAATTTCTCTTTGACTTAAGTGTAAAGATGGGTAAATTATTGGTATGATCGTGACTATGGGTTCTCTTTGACCAGTAGTGCAAAGATGAATTGTTGACTGGTATGATCATGACCATTGAATTTATAATTGAATATCTTTAGCTTAAGTGCAAAGGTGAATTGATCAACATGGTTATAATTATTGTTTATATAAATTCTGAAATGATTATATATATCTTTGAGATATTAATATCTTTGGCCCGTAGTGCAAAGATGACCTGTTGTTGAATATCTTTGGCATGTAGTGCAAAGATGAATTGTTATTGAATATCTTTGGCTTATAGTGCAAAGATAAACTGTTGATGAATATCTTTGGCCCATAGTGCAAAGATGAATTTATTAGTATGATTATGAACATGAACTGTGATTTGGTATAACCATGATCTTTGATGTTTCAGGTAAAGACATGTGATGAAAATTATCTTCGTCCTGGATGCGAATAGGAATTTAGAACCACAATTATGATTATCAGTTATTCACATGATTGTGGACAAAATTGTTGATTGATGTTCTGAGGGGATAAGATAGTGTTGGTGGACTTTTAACATGGAGAAGATAATAGACTTTATGGTTTATTTGACTCTTCTAATGGATTGTTCGATTCATTTGCAACTCTGGTTGAAAAGTTTTATCATCTACCATATGTTCTAAATCTCGATTTATTATTATTGTGAAGGCTATTGATAATTTAATTATCTTTAGTCATGATATTCTTTCTTTGGCCTAGTTGTGCTCACCCTTTTGCTTTATAATTCATTTCGGGTAATAAGAGTGTATTTGGGTCTAGCGAGGGTATGAGGGGAATAGAGCGATGGTCTATAGCTATTGAGTTTTCTCTATAACAGATATGGAAATAATTTTATTGAGAATTATAGATAAGTGTGTCGTATTTTATATGTCATTTTTTAGATTGATTTTGGTGAACCGAATAGGGGAGGTGAACCTGACTTTAGTAGGGTATTTTGCCACTATCATACAAGATGTCTAATGACAGACGACTTCGTGTTATCATAAGACAGGGTTGTGTACATGCACTTCCTGATTATATCTATGAGCACTACCTATATAATCTTGGAGGTTGGTTGAAATATAATTTTCAATTGGAGACAATGGAGATAATTATATGTCAAGAGAAGACTCACCATTGGCAAGAACATGACAGTAATCTTTGCGTTTTTCTTTGGGGTCTATTGGGTCAACCAAGGATAATTCTCGAGTCATATGATATCTATCATAACTTAAATGCATGACCTCCCATGTACGAAGGTTTCCTTGAGCATTTTCCAAAGATTTTAATTTCTAAAATAATTATGATTTGTACTTTTATGTAAAGTACCATTGTAAAGTGTTGTGGTCGAGGCACCATGAGAGTTACATATAATTGTATTAAAACTCATAACTTATGTGTTGTCGTACTACTCGCATTGACAGTTCAAGTTGTTGTATAAATAAATTTTGTATTTGATTCTGTAGTGTGATATCTGGCGACTCGGAATGGGTCGTGTGGACCTATTTTGGGGGCGTCACACACCATCTCGGACAGTCAATCCATTCCCCGACTAGTCCCGGATACGTTCTCATTTCCTGAAGAGAACAATGAAAGCAAAAGGGTGAGCTCAACTAGCCCAGTAAAAAATATTATGACTACGATAATGCAAAATAAATTATCGTTAGCCTTCAACAGTGTTAAACTGATAGAATACAATAAACAACAAGTTTAACTGCAGCGGAACAAGCAATCCATTAGAAGAGTCAAGTAGAGCATGATATCTACTATCTTCTATGATTTAAGAGTTTATCATCAATTTTATCGCTGAGACTCAGCTCAATAAATAATCCACATCACTGAATTATCTATGCACTACGACCAAGGATATTCATTAGTATCACATCCACGAATTATCCATGCACTACGGGCCAAGGATATTCATGTTATCACTAATGGTACATGATTATATCGATACATAGTCATAATCATACCAATCAACAGTTCATCTATGCACTACGGGCCAAAGATGACGACTTTCATCACAATATAAGCATGATGATGATGACAATGATATAAGAATTCAATCAAACGAGATCAAGGATAAATATTAAATATTTATAATTCAATTTATCCATAGTTTAAGAATGTCCAAATTGTCAACATAATAACTGCTTTGTGGAGTAAAATTCAAGAATAATATTCATGTAAGAATAATTTGGACAGAAAAGAAATCAATTTTTATCATGAATAGTACCCCAGGTGAATAGTACCCGAGTGAATAGTACCCCGTGAATAGTACTTTGTGAGTAGTACCCCGACATGAAAAGATTAAAATTTAACAAGAATGTTCAGAAAAATATCCTTGTGAAACGATACTAGATGAAGCGCAAATTTCAAGGATATTCTACGAATTTCAATGAGTATAGAAGCAATACTTATCAACATGAATGTAGAATTAGGAATATGGAACGAAATAATATTACTTACATACTACGTAGTATGAAAGAAAATAATATTTCTTATTTAATATTGAACAAAAATAATATCCCTTACGAATACAAAAATAATATCTCTTACTTAATATGAAATAAATAATACCACATACCTTAGTATGAGATTGGATACTACAATAGTGTAGTAACAGAATACTCTTCTTCTTTCTCTCTGATTCTCTCTATAGCTTTCTCTTGTGAGTCTTAGTGAATTAGTGAGAATGAAAGAAGAAATAAGCTTATATTTATAGAAGATTTCTAGCTTAGCCCTTGCAATGTGAAGAGGCAAGTGGCTTGACGACTGGTAATGTGAAAAGAAAAGTGATTTGATGCCTGTAATGTGAAAAGGTAAGTGGTTTGACGCATGTAATGTGAAACAACAAGTGTTTCGACGCCTGTAATGTGAAACAACAAGTGGTTTGACGCTTGTAATGTGAAACAATAAGTGGTTTGACGTCTGGTAAAGGCAAGTACTATTTGAAGAAAGTAACTCTTAGATGATGACATATGGGTTCCATAGAATAAACTAAACTTATAACAAACGTCTCATAACAGACTTCTTATTTATATCAAAGATTGAATAAATATTTACCACAAATTACTAAATCTTCAATTAACATATTTTTAATCTTCCAAAAATTATCATTAATATTATAACTCACAATATTGACAACCCGGATCATTTCAGAAAAGGAGGCTTTCAGATAAGGAATTCTCCTTATTTAGCGTATGATTAGGTGACCAAACCCCTTTCTTCGATAGAACTTTCTAGACATTGTCAATAATACAAATAATAATATGAATAACTTTATTGTCTCAATTATTGATTTAATAAAATAAAATATTGTGACAATAATCAAATCAATAATGTGAGATACTATGTAGCAATTACTGTGACAATAATTGAGTAAAATTGAGTGACTTCTCATGTAAGCATCAATAATCAAAGATATTGTACAATACCGTGTGCTACTATGCAACCACGCGTATTACTGTACTTTTATCACCGGGTATTTCAACAGTTAACGGTAAAACTTTTGCCGTTATTTTATAAAAATGTTATTTTTGTCACTTTCTATATCCGACAGTTATTCCGTTGTGGGGTCCACCAATGATTGTGTCGTTGTACAGATATTCCCCGACCAAGCGAATATTTTATGACAACTTGCTTACTTTGCAAAATTTGTAAATATTACCCAAAACTATATCATTATATCAAATTTACACCTTATTATTCAAAATAACATTGAGAGAAAAATTAATCTTTATTCATAAAAGTTGGGGTCTTAAATCTTCAGCATGTAACACTATGGCCAAAGGTTGCTAACATCTTCATTGCAACGCCTCATCCATACAAAACATGTTATCAACATTAAATGAACGTGTTTTAGTTGTGACTACTGTGTACCAGGGGCTTCGAGTATTTACGACATTAGGAGCATAATACACTTGAGTCACTTGACTTGCTAACACGAACACGTCATCAGACTTTAACACCGACTTGATATCTACGGTTGTGATTCTATTACGATCAACTTTAACCCCCTTTTCAGTATCAAACCAGCTACACTTAAATGTAACTACCGTTTTACCCCCGTGATAATTGAGCACAACCACATCCTGTAAACGGCCATAGTAATTGGACTCAGAATCTTGGTAGCAGCTTCCTAACAAATTACTACTGATTGTAAGAAACTAAGTAAATGCTACTTAGTTTATATTTTAATATTGGGAAACTAATTACTAATACAATACATGCATGGCCCATAAATCTTGCAAATGAATAATTCTGACAAAATTTACATCAAAAATTAAAATCGGAAATAGCAAATATATCAAAATTAAAAAGCAGTCCTAAAATCGATTAAATTCAAGATTGAAACTAATTAAAATACATAAACAATGAAAACAATATATCTTTGTAGAATTATCCATTCTCAATCAAAATGAATTACACTTTCCAAATATATACCAATTTTTAGCCCCAAATTTGACCTCAAATCCAATTTTCGATCAAATATATAACATATTTTAGCCTACCAATTTCCAACCTCAAATTCAATTGAAAATAACAAATTGATGCACACACAGTAACCAATTAAAGAATTTAAACATTACCAATTTCAATTCAATTGACAATAACAAACTAAACCAATACCAAATCAAAAACTCTACCAATTTTGACATCAAATCAATATATACATACAATATAAAATTATTCATTTCTTGATTATGTACATCATCATCAAATTGAAACAATATTTGAACTCATACCTTTTGGAGCTAATAAACTGTTCGGCGTGTGGTGGTGGTGGTGGTCGACGGCTGGAGGTGGTGGTTGGTGGCAGCAAGAGGAAGACAGATAACTGAGATGGTGGTGGTGGTGGTGGTGGTGGTGGAGGTGGTGGTGGGTGGTAGCCGAGGTGGTGGTTGGTGGTTGGAGGTGGAAGGCAGAGAACTAAAAGTGTCTGGGTGGTTGGCGGCTTGAGGTGGTCGTTAGTCGACAATTTGGAGGTGGTGGTGGAGTGGCGGTGGAGCACGCAAGATGAGATGAGAGTGACAGAGAGAGTGAGATGAGAGTGAGAGAGGAGAGAGTGAATATGAGAGTGAGAGAATATGAGAGGCGCCTGAAAAAGATGAATCGATTAGGTTTTATAAGATAGTTCCGACGAAATGTCCGTCGGAAATACGTCCCTCGAAAATAGGCTATCCTCGGCGAAAAGTCCCTCAGAAATTATAACCATAGTTACGTCGAACTTAAGTTCGCGCTGACGGGAAACTTGGCGCCAGATGAGGCCTTATAATTCCGACGGATTTCCCTCGAAAATAAACTATTTCTGACGGAATTATGTTCGACATATTTTTTTCGTCGAAAATAACTTATTTTTGACTGAATACAGTCCATCGAACCTAATTCCGTCGGAATTAAGACTCTTTCTTGTAGTGTATATTACGTTAAGGTTTGACAACCTGGGATATTGTATTAACTATATTAATTAATGGTGCATTTAATGATATTCATAAATGAATGGGTAGTTAGATGTTATTTGTATGATAGATCGTGAGCACCAGACTCGGGGTTAGGTAACCCGAATTTGGGGGCGTCACAAGGAGCTTGTTTCATACAGTGATAATCTAAGGAGAATTTCGGATAGTAGAGCTTATTGTTATCTAGGACTACTAGTTTCATTGAAGGAAAAATAATAATAACTTGAATAATTGATTGTTGTACTTGGTGAAACTGAACTGCAGAACTGAAGTTTTTACATATTTGGTTAATTTCATCATTAATTCTTGTTCTCTTAGCTTAAAAATAATTTTCAAAAAACCCCATCTTTATTTTCTGTTGAAATAGTAGAATAATTCTAAAATAACTTTACTCTGTGTGGGATCGATCCTTACTTGCTACTATGCTAATTATTATAAATCGTGAAGTGAAAGTGAGGTTAATTTAAGAGTGTAAACGACTGCTCCCATTATCCTTTTGTTCTGAATCCTCACCTATACTCAGAGGCGGAACCAAGGGGGGGCCAGGGGGGGCACCTGCCCCCGGTAGGCTCGTACTAAGGTTAAGGTTTGGAGGGAAAAAATGATATTTACATATATTTTATATTTTTTCTGTAAATTTTTTCTTATAGGTCCTACATCTCAATGCGAGTGAGAAACATAAATTTGAATTGTCTAAATAATGACAAAATGTTTGCGAATAAAAAACATAAAGAGGCGATTTTGTTTTGTTCAATATAAAATTATTATGAACTTTTTAAAATCAAATTAAGATATTTTTAAACTCTTAATTAATATAATTTTTTTAATTTTAAAAATTCTGAGGCACATGCTCTCAATAGTCAAAATCAATTAAAAGTCGCATGAAAACACAATTTATTTCTTATTTGATGCATTAGAAACTCCAAATTAGCCTTTAATTTAATTAATGTGTGATATAATAAGCATCTCAATTTTTAAATGCATTCTTCTCCGGAAAAACTCCAAATTAACCTTTAGTTAATATGTAATCAAGAAATCTTTGTGAAGAGATTCAATCAAATATGCTCATTTCTATATTCTCACAATTTTTATAAACACATTGAATTATTATATTTTTCCAACAATTGAAAACGAGCAAATTTTGAGACGTTTTCAAACTGTACAGACTCGCATGATACATTTGCCTTCTCTTAATCGTACAATCGAAATAAGCACTTCAAGCGTCAATAAATAAAAAAAAATTAGTGATGTATTTTGACCCTCCCTATGAAAACCTTCTAGTTCCGCCACTGTCTATACTATGACTTTATCTTTTCTTCAACTTTCAGATACCTTCATGAGTTCTTGGACTTGCTTAGCAGATTCTTCTTCTTTGTTTTTGATACTTAAGTTGCTTTGTGAATTCGACAACATTTTACTGAGTGAGTTGTTCTTCTTTGTTTACACGTACTGACTGCTTCTTTTACAAAGACCTAATTGCTCTATGATCTTTTCTGAGTTCAGTGATCTGTTCTACGATCTGTTTGTGAAAGAAGAAAGAAGAGAGGTTGACCCCACTTAAGGTGCTGCATGTGCATGCAGTGCAGTTGCAGCTGCTGCCGGGAACAATTGGGTCTAGCCCCTTGGCCCTCATTCAAATATCTATTCATTTCACATTCTCACTTGATCACCCATAAATTTGAAAAAATAATAAATAATATATCGTCTGTAAAACTCACAAATAAAATAATAATAATAATAATAATAATAATAAATTATATTCAAGTGACTTAATTGGTGAGGAATTTAGAATCGATAAGAGTTTGAAGCAATTTCAAAAAATTATAATCACTGTTGAATTGATACATAAAATCCGTGTTAATGATTTTATGACAGAGTAGGTTGTTGATATTGTTATAACAGAAACTAAGACCCATTCATTATTTTATATGTTATATTGTTATAACATATAAATATTCAGTGACATTTGCAGTTGTTTTAGTAATATTTTTTAGTTTTAACGACTCGCTCACCTTTACAACACAGAATAATAAATTAAGACCCCATTCATTATATATATTTTTTAATTCACTTCAATTTATATTAAGCGACATAAATATTAATTTTATCGATAATTTTAGCCACACAATTATTTGAATTTTTTTTATTGTATCAATAAATTTAATTATGTCGCTAAAAAGCAATATTTAAATCGCCTGCCTTGGATTACCCCTCTCTCTTCCTCCCCGTGTAACCAGGCCTTCTTTTGTTGAAGAAATAAAAGGTTTGCTGACATCTAACAGTGCAGTTATTTAACCAATAAAGAAAACACAATAATGTAGTTTACTATTTAAATATTAGTTAAAGCCTTCTTTTGTTGAAGAAATAGAAGGTTTGTTGTCATCTAATAGTGCAATTATTTAACCAATAATGAAAACACAACAATGCAGTTTACTTTTAAAATACTCTCTAAAGTAAGCGATAAAAGTTATTATTCTTATTTTGGATGATACCGTATTAAATATTCATTTTCATTTTAATAACCAAATTTTTACACAATTTTTCTTGTTATATCTTGTGATAAATATCTCATACTTTTTAACATTCTAATTTCTCTCCATATTTAATAAGTATAATTAGTTTTGTGTTGAAAATATTTTGAATTAAAAAATTAGAAAGTCACTCTCACCTACATTGGAAATGATTAATGAAATATTATTATGGATAATTTTGTCATTTCATTCATCTTCTTAATATGCGTGATCAATAGTCCACCAAGACTTTTATCTTAGGACGGAGGGGGTAGTAATTAGATAATTTTGTCCCACAAAGATTTTATTTTTTTAATTACGTTTTACAGTTCTACTTTAATAATTTGTCCTAAAAATATTTTAAAAAAATATGATGACGGTATTCTTGAAAATAAACTCATAAACTTTTAAATATCTCAAATTAATTATCTACTCAACTAAGAATTACATGTAAACATCAAATGTGACATCTTTGTGCACTACTTCTCAGCAAAGTACCTGTAAAGCAAAATATATTTTTTTATTGTATAGAAATTTAATATATTATCCTACCTGAGATTTGGCGACAAGAAATTAAGCTATCTACGTCTTCATTTGTAAAATTTAAAATATCACAAAATGACTTGGCCAAAAAATGAGATTTTCTACTTGTAGAACTGGGAGTATTGACTACATTACGACTCTAGTTTAAAGTTTTAACAAAATAATTTAAATAATTAAATTTTCTTCTAGGCCTATAATAAACCGACTGTATTTAAATTTAATTTAATCTACCATGCTTTACTGTATAATAAACCGACTGTATTTAGTATTTTCATGTTTCTTTCAATATAATTTAAAAAATTCACACAATACGATCCATAATTTGATAATTATGATTATTAAAAGGAAAGCGTCACCTTTGGCCAGTAAAACATCATCTACCCCGCGCGAGCTTATTGCCTAATTTTCACTAAATAATGTTCAAATATATTCCATGCCTTTGAGTAGCTTTTTAAATAAGTGCTCGATTCATGATATTAAATTACTTGGATGTCAAATTTATTTTTTTTTTTTGTAGTTTTGTTAGTCTCTTCCAGTTAAATAGATTCAAACACTACAAACTTAGTTTCCTCCTCTAAAACTATTTTAGCTTGAGCCACAATATCAAATTCTGGGTTTCTTGATAATCACTATTTTATGATTTTCCTCAATTCTGTACTGAAATTCAATTTCCTTAGTTGTTGAATATATTAATTCTGGAGCCAATTGCTGACCAGGAAAGTCAAATAAAGAACTTCATATGCGTGGGTTGAATTTAAGAAGATGCCTCTTTTTTTTTACAAACTTGAATCATTAGACTCATCAGAAATTAGATCTTCCATTATTACCCTTGAATTTTACTCAATAATATAGAGATGTTAAAAGAAACTCATCTCTATCCTTTGACATCTCTATTATTTGGCATCTCTATTAATACTGTGGAGTCTGAAAAATTAAAAAAAAAATTGAATTTTTGGCATCCATGATTTAATATCATGAGTCTAAAAACTAAATAAAATTGAATTTGGCATCCGCAATTTAATCTGCGGAAGGACTTATTTAAAAAGGGCGTCGTTTCCCGGTTGGTCTCATCCTAAGCGTCTCGCAGTTTAATCTGCATGGACGAGACCAATCAAGGAAACAATGTCATTTTAAATAAGTCTCGTTCATGAGATTAAAACCATGATACCAACTTCAAAAAAAATTAGTTTTTCAGGCTTCGTAGTATTAAACTACAAATGTCAAAAAATAGATATAGGTTTTCTTTAACATCTCTATATTATTGAGGAGGAAAATTCAAGCTTAAAAATAAGAGATTTAATTTATGACGAGTCTAATTCAACATTGTAACAAAAAAGAGGCATCTTCTAAAATTCACCATCCGTATTTGGAGTTCTTTATTTGACTTTCGTGTCAGCAATTTGCTCCAGAATTAATAGATTCAACAACTAAGGAAATTGAATTCCAATATAGGTTTGAGGAAAATCAGAAATATAGTTATTATCAAGAAACCAATTTGGGTTCTGAATTTGATATTGTGGCTCAAACTGAAACAGTTTCAGAGGGGGAAACCAAGTTTCCAGTGTTTGAATTCATGGAAATGAAAGAGACTAAGAAAACTAAAAAAATTGAATTTGGTATCCGCAGTTTACTGCGGATAGGAGACTTGTATAAGGTGGGGTATTTTAGGCGTTTCTTTTCGATCTGAAGTATTAAAGCTATAATATATCTTTAAACTAAAGCTCATGATTTTAACTCTATTAAACCGTTGAATTATCGGATGAATGCTCAGATCGACGATCTGTTGTAAGAATAACCTTAACCTGATTTTAAGCTCCATACCCCAATTTGTTAAGCAATGAGTTCTATATAAGTAACTGTTTTACAAGCTTAACAGACATCTAAACTATGGGACTTGAAAATGTTCTACACATGAATGAAGGCAATGGGGAATCTAGCTATGCTAATAACTCAACCCTTCAGGTCTCGTTCTCCATCTCATATATCTTTCTCTAGCATGGGAAAGTGTTTATTACATGCATGGTACATTAATTTTCTTTCATGTAATATTTTTATTTTATTGTCACCTAAAGAATTAATTTATAATTTCAATTTCTCAGAAAGCAGTGATATTGAAGGCGCAACCATTTTTGGAGAAAACCGTCAAGGAAATCATGTGTAGTACTATCGACAAATTCCCTCAATGTTTAAAGATAGCTGACTTGGGTTGCTCCTCAGGGCCAAACACCCTCTTTGTCATGTCGAAAATAATAGACAATGCTCATGCAGTTTGCGAGGAAAAAAATGTCCAAGTACCAGAGTTTCAAGTGTTTCTAAATGATCTTCCAACTAATGATTTTAATGCCATGTTCAAATTGCTACCACCATATTTCTATGAAAAGCTAAAGAAAGGGCCTTGTTTTGTAGCCGGAGTGCCGGGTTCTTTCTATGAGAGGCTATTTCCAACCGCTAGCCTTCACTTTGTTCATTCCTCTATTAGTGGTCACTGGCTTTCTCAGGTTAGTTCGAGTACTCATGAGTCTCTAGAAGTTGCTACTCTATCTTCTAGTATTTATAATTCAGGAAATATTATAGGGACATAAGTGTTATTCACTTAATTTGTGTAGTTATTGATATATATGATAAATTACATACATATTTACGTTACCAATAAAATGTTATTAGCCTAAGTTGTGCAATTTCTAATGTAACAAATTACGTCCTTCTTTCGGTTACCAAATCATGAACCTTCAATTTTCAGTTAATTTGAATAATACCCTTGACATATCAGTGAGTGCACAAATGAAGTTCACTTGGCGCATTTCTATTTTTCTTGCGAGTATGGAGTTCTTAATTCATTAACACAAATCATTTATGAAGCTTCCCACCTGTCTGTTTATGTGTGAGAAAAGACTATAACTAATATAGCCTGACAAAGCTTATAGGTTCCTGAAATACTAGAGAGCAACAAGGGGAATGTCTATATAGCAAAATCAAGTCCTCCAAATGTTTACGAGGCCTACATGACGCAATTTGTACGAGATTTCTCAACATTTTACGTGTACGATCCGAGGAAATAATTGCTAATGGCCGTATGTTGATTACATTCTGCGGCAGAAAAGTGCAGATCCCACAAGCGAGGATAGCTGCTTCCTTTGGAATATGTTAGCAAAATCACTTTTCGAAATGGTGGATCAGGTCCGATTCAATTTTATTAGTCCAATTAATTACAATGACAAAATTCATATAACCACTTGCGGTTTTTTCAAATCTCACATTATCACATTGTTTAAAGTTAAACACATAAACCCTTGTAGTGGGCAGGCTAAATGAAACTATTAACTTTTACATCCAAAAAGACCCCTAATTCCTAATTTGTGATTTACTTTGAACTTTTTTATGAACACGGGTACTATATGAAAAACCTTTGTACATTAATTTCAAAGTAAAACACAAAGAGAATGGGTCTTTGATGAAAAAATTAACAGTTTCACTAAACTTCACAACTATAGGTTTTGCGACTGTTGTTGGACAAAAGATGGTCATATAGAATTTTGTCAAAACTTCAGGTGGTGATCTGAGTTTTTCCGAAATTAGAAATATGATCAATATATTATAGATGAACATATGATTAAATAGTTTGCATAACTAAAATATTATGATTTTATATTAGGGTTTACTTGGTGAAGCAGACAGTAATTCATTCAATATCCCTATGTATTTTCCCAGCAAGGATGAACTAAAGGCAATTATTGTGATGGATGGTTCCTTTAACCTTGACAGCCTAGAATCCTTTGAAATTAATTGGGACGTTCGCAAGGATATTGATGACAGACAATTGGGCGTTAATAAGGACAGCAGTGGCATGTTCTTGGCCAAAACAGTTAGAGCCAGTACAGAACCATTACTGGTTAGTCATTTTGGAAACTCTTTCATTGATAACATATTTGAGAGCTATGCAAGGCATGCGGATGAGCATCTCTCCAGGGAGAAACCAAAGTTCTTCAATATTGTGATTTCCTTGATAAAGAAGTGATTTTGTAGGAGTCTAAACCAAGTTTCAGATTGTTTATTTTATTAATGTTATGTGCGCACTATTTATTTGGGCATGTTTAGTATTGGACCATATTATAAAATGTTCGTATTAGCAGTCATATTCTCTGTTTTGGGATAAATTTTAGTACCTGAATTTGTAAGATTATAATGAACTCATATAAAGTTGTTAATGCATGTTTGTGATGATTCCTAATCATTGTTATGACCAAAGCTAATAAGAAAACCAAGTTAGGGTCTATTTTTCAAAATTAAAGTAAGTTTTGATAGGTCAAAATTGGTCAGATGATTAAACAAAGTGATGTGATAATAAAAGTACTAACCTTAGGCAACTAAAATAGACATTCCTAGACTGTCCAAGTAGTCAAAACTGAAAGAAATTTAAGAAGTGTCAAAATCAGTTTTGGGGAAAAAGTGTTAAACTGTCCAATTTGAGCCTCAGTTAAAGTAGACCTAACTAATATGAATGAGGGACCTAAACCCTTATTAAAATACATTGGTATGTGGTGTGGCCCAAAAAAATAGTATATCATCACCCATTCTCGAGTCACCAAATACATAGTGCATCAATTTAAATACAAACTTCTTTTATACAATACGACCAAAGCGTAGCTGAGAGTTTTTACACGAATATTGTCTTCTAGACAATATTCAAACTCAAATGGAGTCCTTATTACATTTATTATCACACTATTTCATAAAATAGTGAGGACTAATATAGCTACCATCTCGGACCATCACTACGTTCCCCGACTAGTCCCGGCTACGTTCTCATTTCCTGAAGAGAACAATAAAAGCAAAAGAGTGAGCTCAACTAGCTCAGTAAGAAATATTATGACTAAGATAATGCAGAATAAATTATCGTTAGCCTTCAACAGTGTTAAACTGATAATAAACAATAAGTTTAACTGCAGCAGAACAAGCAATCCATTAGAAGAGTCAAGTTGAGCATGATATCTACTATCTTTTATGATTTAAAAAGTTTATCATCAACTTTATCGATGAGACTCAGCTCAATAAATAATCCACATCACTGAATTATCCGTGCACTACGGGCCAAGGATATTCATTAGTATCACGTCCATGAATTATCCATGCACTACGGGCCAAGGATATTCGTGTAATCACCAATGGTCATGATCATGCCAACAACTGTCCATCAATACACTATGGGCCAATGAGGACTTTTATCACATCATTTGTAGCATTACGGGTCATGATTATACCGAATGATCCCTGATCATAATCATATCAATCAACAGTCCATCTATACACTACGGCCAAAGATGACTTTCATCACAATATAAGCATGACGATGAGGACAATGATATAAGAATTCAATTAAAAGAAAGCAAAGGATAAATTTTTAAAGATTTATAATTTAATTTATCCAGAATTCAATAATATCCAAATTGTCAACATGATACTACTTTGTGGAGTAAAATTCAAGAACAATATTGTATCAAAAATGATTTTGACCGAAAAGAAATTATTTTTTATCATTAATAGTACTCCGGGTGAACAGTACTCGAGTGAATAGTACTTCAGGAATAGTACCTCATGAATAGTACTTTGTGAATAGTATCCGTGAATAGTACCGTATAAATAAATAGTAGCCATGAATAGTACTCTGGCATGAAAAGCTTAAAATTTAACAAGAATGTGCAAAAAATATTCGTGTGAAACGATACTAGATGAAGCGCAAATTTCAAGGATATTCTACTAATTTCACGGAGTATATAAGAAATACTTTAACAAAATGAGGGTATAATAGGAATACGAGACAAAATAATATTACTTACATACTACAGAGTATGGAATAAAATATTATTTCATACGAATATCGAACAAAAATAATATCTCTTACCTTAGAAGAAGACTGGATACTGGAATAGTGAAGTAGCAGAATACTCTTCTTCTTTCTCTCTATAATTGCTCTTGTGAGTCTTAGTGAATTGGTGAGAATGAAAGAAGAATGAGCTTCTATTTATAGGAAAACATAGTTTCGATAATTGCACGATTAGGGGCTCGGATTATTATAGTATAGTGCCTTCATCAATACCTCCATTTTTAATTTAGTCCTTCAAGTATTATCAATCTTGCACCATCTCCCCTAATAGTACATGCATGTGAATCAATAGTTTCATATATGTAAACCAACAGTAATTTGCATGTGAACTAATAGCAATTAATTGCACATTTATCCGATTAATTGTCCGTTTGGTCAATTTAACATCCAGAAATCAATTATTATCAAAATAAATGTTGATTTCCACTAACACAAATAATCTCATCATAATGGAAATATTTAATCAACATGAACTTATTCATCATTAATATTATAACTCACAATATTTAACAACCAGATCATTCCCAAGAAAGAGGGGGTTTTTTGATAAGGTTTTCTCCCTATTGACGTGCAATTAGGTGACCAAACATCTTTCCTCGACAGAACTTTCTAGATATTGTCAATAATACAAATAATAATATGAATAACTTTGTCGTCTCAATTAGTTATTTAATAATATAAAATTTTATGCAGATAATACTATGACAATAATTGAATCAATAATATGAGAGATATTATGCAGCAATTACTGTAGCAATAATTGAGTATAACTGAGTGATCACTTCTCACGTAAGCATCAATAATCAATATTGTGTGCTACTATGCAACCACGCAGCGTATTACTGTACTTCTACCACCGGGTATTTCAACAGTTTAACGGTAAAACTTTCGTAGTTATTTTTATAAAAGATATTTACGTCATTTTCTAACTACGACAATACTTAGTTTGTGGGGTCCACTAATGATTGATTGTGGTCGTAAATGCACGAATATTCCTGTTAAAACGAATATTCCCCGACCAATCGAATATTTTATAACAACTTGCTTACTTTGCAAAATTTATAAATATTACCTACAACTATAACATTATATCAAATCCACACCATAATATTCAAAAATATATTTCAAAAAAAATTAATCTTTATTCATAAAACTTGGGGTCTTAATGTGGTCTAGAATTAAGGTCAGATGATAGAGCCAAAAGTTTAACCAAGAAATTCCAACAAATCATCAAAGTAGGCAGTAAACTCAATTCTACAACAGTTGGATAGTAGAGTGAACTCCGAAAATCGTAGAGTCAAAATAATAGAGTGAAAATCGTAGAGTGAAAATCATAGAGTGAACTCTGAAAATCGTAGAGTGAAAATAGTAGAGTGCAGATAGTAGAGTGAAAATGGGTAAACACCCTAGTTTGTGCCCAGTTTTGGTTACTTTCATAACTGAATTTAAGAAACCAAACTCATAAAAAAATATTATGATATATGATCTAAATGCTTGCACAAATAAAAGATCAAATGGGCTAACCCATAAAATCCAAAAGCATCGTCAAATTGGGCTAAAAATTTACTTTTGTTGCAGTGGGTAGTAGAGTGGAAATGTAAAATACCCATTTTGAGGCACTATCTTTAGAAGCCTTAAGAGGTTGTTTTAGTTGACTCACTATGGAATTAAATATTATAATGTGTGGTCTAAAAGCTTGTTCAAACATAGAAGTCAAAAGCTCATTATAAAGATTCATAAAAATCCCCAAAGTACCCTAGAAAATCATATTTTCTATTTTTGAACTATGATGGAATAATGAGATTTGATTCCTAGAAATGTCACAACATTACGTAAGATGATATTTGAAGTGTATAATGACCAATGATTTGTATTATGTTGTGGTTGGACCAAAATGAGTATATTTGAGAATGTATAAGAAATAAGTATGCAATATATACCATGTGTGTATGATCACGAAGTGATGAATGAAAGCTATATGCCTAATCTAAGTCTAAGGAACTTAGATGAGTAATGTTTAGCCAAATATGGTATGTTGTAGTGGTGTGATACGTATACAGTAAACTACAAGTGTGATAAGCTAGCACATGTAGCGATAAAAAGGGAAATAAAGCTGAGTTTTATAAATAACGAAGTTAAATTAAAAGTGGTACAAGGACAATATAAGTTAAAGTAGGTTATTAAAGTAAGGTTAACCATGAGATCAAGTATTAATTATGTTTATTATCAATCTCACATACCGAGTAGGTCATGCAGGAGGAACCATGACGAGTTAGCGTAATAGTAAAACGTTGATACATGCAAGTTTTTCAGAACTTGTTTTTATATGTGAACTTGTTAATTATAATGTGTACATAGTCCCTGTATTATATGTACTCCTTGTGAATAAATTGAGATGTGCATTATGTGTTATACTATGATATAAATCTATTGAATCAAGTTAATGATTGATGTGGATTGAGTTATGGAAACTTACTATATTCATGATATGAGGTATATGATAAGCATGAAGCAGGTATAATTGCTAAGTATGAGCATTATGATGCGTAAATAAATGCAATGTATGAAAAATATGAATTGTGAATAAATTGAGAAGTATGAATAATTTAAGTTGGGTTTAAAATATGAACTATGCGTTATATGATAACTGTTAAACTTATGAGGCAACGTAGTTGCTCACCCTTGCTATAAATAATTATTTTCAACTAAACCAAAACGGATCAAAGGATTCGGGATAGACAAAAGAAAAAGGAAGAAGTACTTATTGAAGTTGTTCTTATAGCTCTAGCTATGCTAGATAGCGTTCAAATGACATATTGTAATTTCATAGTCAAATAACATTGTATAGAAGAATAGTTAAGTCTAGTTGTGAGTTCATGGATACTTAAAATCAATATATCCAAGTAAAAAATATTATTTATAACTTGAAATGTATAATTTAAATCAATATGATTTAAAAGTATAACACCAAGCTGTAAAGGTTGCTAATTCTTGATATAGAAGGAATTAATGTATTAATTGGTATCAAAGTGAGGTTGTATTCATTATTTTATGAATAAAGGTTATAAATATTCAGATGAAGGTTGCATAGTAATGTACCAGGTTCGAGGTTCAAGGGACCCGAATTTGGGGGCGTTACAAGTTAGTATCAGACCTGTAGGTTATAAACCTTAGGTAAGGGTACCTTAGGCTATAACTGTAGAGAAGAAAGATGAAAACAATGAGTAATAAACTTGAATAAAAGTTTAAGTAATAAGAAATGAATTAAAAAACTTCATAAAGAAGTTAATATATATATATATATATATATATATATATATGTGTGTGTGTGTGTGTGTGTGTGTGTGTGTGTGAATTTGGAAAATTCATAAAGGGAAAAGTTAAAATATAAACAAGAGAAGATTCAAAGAAGAATCTTGAAGCGTTATAAAAAATGAGAATCAGGAGTTACCTAACTTCAATAATAAAGATAAAGAGAAAATGATAAATAGACAATGTCTATAAGATAAAAAGTGTAAATGAAATCGCATTGTAACATAATTGAAGAGAAAAGTTAGAAGATCGTAGAGCGATCATTTGGTAAAGATGGTCGTAATATAAAATAAGATCACGATGTGATCAGAATGAGTTATGAAGTAACGAATGGAAAGTTATAGCTTGATGCTATAAAAAAAAATGTACTATGAGATAGTACGAGGAAAGAGTTGAAAGTGATGAGATACAGATTAAAGAAATTTCGTAATGAGCAAAGAGAAAATTAGCATTTTGTGGGATTTCAACTGAAGAGTTATGTGATAGCTGAGTTATACAAACCTTTGAATGGGCAGGGGTTTTGTGCTTGGTTTAACGACCATTTAGTTTATTACATTTATAATCATTGGAATATTGGTATCACGCTATCGATATATGTATGGTGAGAAGGTAATTTTTTTCTCATATTTATATATGATAATAGAGAATATTAAGTTTAGGTGCGAGTTCCTAAAACTCATGCTTATGGTAAGTTTGTGACTCATGATCATATGGTATGTTTTGAGCCCTTAAGCGTATGGGCAGTCTTTGATCTGTTCTTGGACTACGTACTGCTAGGACAAGTTTCTAAACTCATATTATTGTGGAAAGTTCCTAAACATATAATGTGTGGTAAGTTTGATGAACTATACTAGGGTATAGGAATGTTGTAGTGTGGGAACTAATTATTTTTAGTGTATTATGCATTAAGAGTGTTAGAAATAGATAGAATGATTAAATAGTGATATAATGGAGAAAGTTAAAGTTGATAAAGGAAAAATGGATATTCCAAATCTTCTAGATATGCTAGACTTTGAAATTTATTGACATCATGTTGTTAGATACATTTAAAAAAAATTGGATCAGATTATTGAACTAATAAGTTTTAGAAGTTCTATTATTCATATGTCTAAGCTAATTGTTTCAGCTAGACAAAGATGATTTGAAAAATATCAAAACGTATTTTTATATAGTCATCAATACATCATTAAACCTAGTGTAGATATGACATATGATGAAGTCATTAATGTAGTTTAACCTAGTGTAGATGTGAATATAGAATCGTCAACCCACTATGGTATGTTGTAGTATGACAAAGTCATAAAATGATGGAATCCTCAACGTACTGTCAAAACGGTACGGTATCATGACGTCATAAAATAATTTTTTTAAACTATGAAATAGTATGCCAATTGAGTTGGCTAAAATATTTCGATTGATATCTGAACTGTTGATATATGTCTAAACTATTTGTTTCGGCTAGACGATTATTGAAAGATATTTATGATATTCAAGCCTTCCTTGAGAATTTATGCCAAACCATTATTACGGTGTGGAATTTTAATATTAAGTCCGAGGTGAACAACCAAAAAGGGACATGTTATCGTAAACTATAAGTTTCAAACAACGCTTATGCGTTAAAATATTATGCACAACGTAAGGGTACGATAGGTTGATCCCCTAAAGTACAAATATAGGTAGTTTCTTGTCGCCATTGATTGTAAACAGGCCTAACAGAGAATGTTTACATTCTTAGTGATTATTAAACTTCTATGGGTAGGTTTTAATAGATTTCCCATTAAACCAAGTAAAGAGTTCATGGTCTTTATGACCCCTCAACAAAATATGAAAAGTTTTTAAATGAATGTTTTTACTTCCTAATTATTCATACAAGCTTTCACAATTATTGAAAAATTGTTGAAGACTCTTTAAAGATATTCAATACTACGGAAGTTGAATGATAAAAAGGTATGAGCCTCTTAGAGGAACGTGAGAATGTAAAGGTTAGTATGACAACCTACTTATGATGAGTAAAATATGTAGAGATATGTATGCTATGTAAGACCCCAGCTTATTATTAATGAAATTTAATTTTCTCTATTTATTATTTTGAAATAGTAAGGGTTGATTTGATTAATGTGGATAGTTAGGGGTAAAATACGCAAATATTTCAAAATAAGCAAGTGGTTATAAAATATTCATTGTGGTCGTGGAATATTAAATCGTTTGTCGGGGAATATTAAATGCGACCAGTGCAAACCATAATATGTGGGCCCATGTGAAAAGCGATTGGATGAAGAAAGCGACAAAAATAAGTTGTTTAAAAAAGCAGGCGTAGTTATTCACCAATTAATCTTTGTTAAAATACTCGGTGGTTAAAACACGATAGATATACGGTATTGCACCAATTATTGATTCTTACGTGAAGAAGGCACTACTCAATAATGGTTACGATAATTCTTATTCGAGTATTTTATTGATTTAATAATTCTGCGTTGATATTTTATATTGATGTTGTTTTAATAATTGTCATTTACGCTTTTTTTTATTATCGAAGCAATAATTCATATTATCCGAATAATATTATTAGATAATATTATTGGCAATGTCTAGAAAGTTACGCATCAGGAGAGGTTTGGTCACCTAATTCTTGCGCCGAAGAAGGAGAAATCTTTATTGAAAGCCCCTCTTTCTGAACCTACACTGGTTGTCAATATTGTGATTCTGTAATATTATTTGTGAATAATTAATTATTGATTCATATGATGAGGAAAATATTAATTTTATGTGAATATAGATGGAGAAAATTTTAATGTGACAATTGTTGAAAATTAATATTTTATCTTTTTTTTGATAAAATAATTCATTTAAATATATTATTTTAATAATATATTAACGGTGATATTTTTATAATGAATGTGGGATATATGAGTATATGAGGAGGAAGAGTATTTTTGTGGCATTAAATATTTAACACATGTTTCGTGTGTTGGTGGACCCATTTCTTGATCGAAAATTGATATAGACTGTAAAATCGATCGTTTGTGGATTTCGGTCAATTTCTGTTTGGAATTTGGAAAAACTTTCTTCTGCAAAGTTGTAGAGAATTGAATTTCCTATAAAAACACGCAAGATTCAAATTTTCGGATAAAAGGGCTATTTATTATGAATTATTGAAGTTCTGAAGCTCCGAAATAATTGATTTTTGGGAGTTTAAATTATTTTTGTTAGAAAAAACGTTTTTTGTATTTTTTTGGACATCATTAACATGTGTGGCTGGTGTTTTTTACCAAAAGGTGGGCTAAGGAAAATTTGTATAATTATATTAATATTATATTAAATTTTCTGCTTTGGTGTTCTAAGCATTTTCCTATAAATAGGGTGCTTAGGTTAGAATTGAAAATCACATTTAAACTGAAGTTTTCTCTCTATATTATCGGCGTATTCTTGTGGGTATTTTGAGTATACTTTGAGTATTGTTAGGCGGTGCTGTAAGTTCTCTTCAAAGACTATATACGGTATTCCATTAGAAGTACTAATCTTTCGAGATAAGGGATGTTATTTTCTTCTCAAATGATATTATTTCTTCAATATCATTATCTTTGAAATATTGGTTGGAACTTTTATCAAATTTGGAACTTTTTCATGTGGGGGTTACTATTCATGAGTTACTTATTCACGAGTTACTATTTATGAGTTACTATTCACGAGTTCTTATTCACGAGTACTATTAATAAAGAAGCGTGAAGATGTTTTTTTGGGAAATTTCTATCTTTTGGTGTTTGAGTTACTATTCGATACGACTATTCACGATACTGACTATTCACCAAAAATGAAATTTCTTCTTCTTTTTATCCAAAATATCTATTCGGATACTAGCTTTGATTGTATCCATGTTTTGATCATTCTTGAATTTTACACACTTATGATTATTTTTGAGGTATTTTTGGACATGGATAAAACAAAGTACGAATCCTTAATCCTTGTCATTTTGTTTCTTTGGATTCGTTTCTTTAAAAATATTTTCATCATCTTGGTCTTAAATGATGATATTATGGAATATCTTTGGCACTGTAGTGCAAAGATGAATGATTCTGAAGAATATCTTTGGCTCGTAATGCAAAGATGAGCGGTGTTTAGATGAACATGATTAAGTCGATGAATATCTTTGGCTGTAGTGCAAAGATGAATATTTGATTCGAGATATATATTGATTGATGTTACGGGGATAAAAGATAGAGCGATGAACTTTAAATTCATACATAGAAGATAGTAGTTGCATTCTCTACTTAACTCTTCAATGAATTATTATTTCAGCTATGAATATTGATTTAAAATTTGTTGTCTATTGTATTCTATTAGATTTCTCCTGTTGAAGACTAACGATAATTTGTTGTATATTATCTTAGTCATAATATTCTTTCTTGGGCTAGTTGAGCT
Organism: Panax quinquefolius; assembly: GCA_020205615.1. Classification (NCBI taxonomy): domain Eukaryota; kingdom Viridiplantae; phylum Streptophyta; class Magnoliopsida; order Apiales; family Araliaceae; genus Panax; species Panax quinquefolius. Next base: position 96,429,725 of record CM035166.1, read on the forward strand.
CACCCTTTTTCCTTTTGTTCCATTTTTCTTCTCGGGAGGCGAGAATATAGCGAAATGAGTAGCCTGTGGGGTATGGAATGAAGGTTTTAGAGAGAGTTGTTTAGTAGTCCTCACCATTTTTGTAAAATAATGTATCAATAAATGTGATGAGGATTTATTTGAGTATAGATATTGTCTCAGAAGATAATATTTGTATTTAAACTCACAGCTTTCTTTGTTGTAATAATAAAGTTGTAGTTGTTTACGCACCATGTATTGACAACTCGGAATGGGTGATGTATACCTATTTTGGGGGCGTCATGATTGGTATCGAGCTTAGGGATATGATCTCCAGCGGAGATCGGGGAATACAACTAGGAGGGGAGAGGCGAGTAAATCCTTCGCTAAAGTGTGTCCTACCTAAGCTTATTTTTTAGTTGGTCAAGATATAAGGATATTATGTGATATATTGATTTCCTTAATTAACCCTTGTTTTATGACGGTGATTTGAGAATGTCGAATGAGAATATTAACAATGGAAATGAGACCAGGTGGAGACGCTCAGTACTCACCAACGAGGAGAAGCGTGCAACAGTCGACAATGTTCCTCCCATGAACAACACCACCGAAAGCGAGATGATGAGCGAGGGGATGTTTAGAAGCTTTTTCTTTGTTCATGCAAAATCGACGAAGGAGACTCGTGTTCAAAATACTGAGGAGGAAATGATAGCAATTCACGGGTTATCACAATTGCCCAAGCAGTTCAAAGAGTTGGGACCACGAATTTAAGGGAAGCCAGATTCGATCATGGCGAAACATGGGTCAAGCAAATTACCAAGATATTCGATGTCTTGGGATGCGGAGGAAACGAAGGTTCCATTCGCCACCTTTATGTTAAAGTGGCGAAAGCGGACTCACGGTGGAGAGTGCGTGAAGCGTACACTCCATCCGGTACTTTTCGGCGACTCAAGATGTCTTGGGAAAGCGTTTTAGAAACTATTTAATGACAAATACTTTCTTGAAAGTGTTCGTCATATGAAGGAAGTGGAGTTCATCGATTAGAGCAAAACAACATGGCGGTGTCTCAAAGACGAGGCAAAGTTTGCGAGTTATCCGAGTTTGCACCTCATTTGGTGGAGAATGAGGAACGATGACGCGGATGTTTCTTAGAGGTTTGAAACCCGACACGTCGTCAAGATCTCATTTCTCATAAACTTTCTCTATTTAGATGTTGTTAATGTGGCTCAATTGTTAGAGCGAGATAACAAGTATGTTCAACCGAGGGACCATAACTAGGATCGCGTGCAGGAGATAGCAGTCCAATGAATAATGATAACCCGGTGGAGAAAGAAAGCAGACGGACAAAAATGGTTACCACTCTGGTGGTAATCATGGCTATGAAAATAGAAGAAGCGAGTCGAGGAGGAGATTTTAAAAGAGGAGATTTAACAACGACCATGTGAAGACTAAGCGATCTTAAGAAGAATCGATTCTAAGGGAGGAGAGCGACCACCCGGTCATATGCTACAAATGTGGAAAAGAGGGACATATCGGTCAAAGCGCCCACAATGATTCAAGGTATGCTATAATTGTGGAAAGGAAGGACATATCGCTTTCGAGATTATGCAGAAGCGAAACCTAGTTCGATGGGGGACGGTGACTCAAAAGATCGTCCCAAAAAAGTCAAAGTCAACGATTCCGGAAGAGCGTTTGTTGTGATTTGGTAAAAATGAGGAACCCAAACGAGGTGATCACGGGTAAGCTATTTATAAATTCTTGCAAAGTTTATACCTTACTTGATCTGGGTGCTACCCATTCATTTATCTCTCCTGCATGTGCTCAACGCTTAAACTTGACTCAGGAGAAATTAGACTTTGACCTATCTATGGAAACTCAGTTAGGAGAAACTTTCATCACATCCTTTGTTTATAAATCTTGTTTGATTCAAGTTGGCACCATCACCTTACACCATTGACCTTATCTCTTTAAAGATACTTGCTTTTGATGTGATTTTAGGGATTGATTGGTTAACTACTCATCATGCCAAAATTGATTATTTTCGTAAGGTTGTTAGTTTTCATATTCTAACCAACTTTGTTATTTAATTCAAGCAACTAAACCATTAAAATCAATCACTATCATATCTAATCATAAAGCTATTCGTTTATTGAAAAACGGATGTCAAGCTTTCTTAGCCCATGTTATGGATTTGAATAAAGACACGTCAAATTTGAATAATATTCCTGTTGTTATTGACTTTCCTGACGTATTTCCTGAAGAACTTCCCGGTCTACCCCCAGAACGTGAAGTTGAATTCTTTATTGATCTTGAACTTGGTACAAAGCCCATTTCTAAAACCCCATATCGAATGGCTCCTATTGAACTTCAGGAGTTAAAGGTCCAACTACAGGAATTGTTGGACATCGGTTTCATTCGTCCTAGTACATCTCCTTGGGGTGCTCCTATTTTATTCGTAAAGAAGAAAGACGGGAGTATGCGACTTTGTATTGACTATCGGGAATTGAACCATGTCACCATCAAGAATAGGTATCCTCTACCTAGTATTGATGACTTGTTTGACCAGTTGCAAGGGGCACAATTCTTTTCAAAAATCGATCTTCGATTCGGATATCATCGGTGAAGATTAGAAGGCGAGGATATTCTAAAGACCGCCTTTAGAACTCCTAAGATGCGGGCATTATGAATTCTTAGTCGTGTCTTTCGGATTGACTAATGCTCCTGGCTTTCATGGATATGATGAATCGAGTATTCAAAGAATATTTGGATCGTTTTGTTGTTGTCTTTATTGATGACATCCTCATATATTCCAAAAGTTGTGAAGATCATGAGCACCATTTGAAAGCCGGTACTCCAAAGGCTTCGTGAAAACAAACTATATGCCAAATTGAAGAAATGCGAGTTCGGCTCGAGGAAGTAGTATTCCTTGGGCACGGGTGTCGAAAGATGGAGTATATGTTGATCCCAAGCAAAGATTGAAGCAATACAAAGTTGGGAGCAACCAAAGTCGATTGGTGATCAAGCACGTAGCTTTTTGGGCTTATTTGGTTATTATCGGAGATTCGTGGAAGGGTTTTCTCGAATCGCTACTCCATTAACTCAACTAACTCGGAAGGATACAAAATTCGTTTAGAAGCGAAGAATGCGAGAAGAGTTTCAAGAGCTTAAGAGGAGACTTATTTTAAGACTGTTCTAACAATACCATCCGGTTCGGATGGATTTGTTATCTCTACAAACGATGCTTGATGCAAAGGGTTAGGATGTGTTCTCATGCAACGTAGGGAAAGTCATAGCCTATGCCTCGCGATAACTTAAAGAGTATGAGAGGAATTATCCTACTCATGATCTAGAGTTAGCGGCGATATCGTTTTTAGCGCTTAAAGATATGGAGGCACTATCTATATGGGGAGAAAGTGGAAATATATTCGCACCATAAAAGCCTTAAATATTTCTTCACTCAAAAAGAACTCAACACTTGGCAATGACGTTGGCTCGAACTATTGAAAGACTATGACCACACTATTCAATACCATCCCGGTAAAGTTTAACGTGGTAGGTGACGCATTGAGTAGAAGATCATATGCGGGAATGAGTGCGATGATGTCAAGTATACGATAGAGCCAACTTTAATAGAAAAGTTAAGGTTGCTCAAGCCACCAAGGCAGGAAATGATGCGTATGAAGAAGAAAGTACAAGAAGGAGCTATTCCTAAGCGAGAATTGATGAAGATGGAATACTTGAGTCCACTCCTGCACTTTGTGTCCCTAACGACTACGATTTGAAGTACAAGATTATGATGGAGGCACAATACACCATTTGCAATACATCCGGAAATACTAAAATGTATCGTGATCTTCGACATACATTTTGGTGGAACAATATGAAGAGAGAGATTGCAAAGTTTATCTCGATGTGTTTAACTTGCCAACGTGTAAATGCGGAGCATCTAGTACCTAAGGGTCCATTGCAACCACTTGAGATTCCGAAATGGAAGTGGGAACATATTACCATGGATTTCGTTACGGGTCTTCTTACGGTTTCTCAAGGTATCAATGCTATTTGGGTTATTGTTGATAGATTAACCAAGTCTGCTCATTTCTTGCCGATACGGGAGACTTATTCCCTTGAACGTCTTGCTAGTATGTACATGAATGAGATTGTGAGGTTGCATGGCATGCCTGTATCCATAGTTTCGGATCGTGACCCAAGATTCACTTCAAGATTTTGGGTTAGCTTGCAAAAAGCTATGGGCACGGATTTCTGATTGATTCGGCATACCATCCTCAAACCATTTGACAATCGAAAGGACTATTCAAACTCTTGAAGATTTATTAAGACTCTATGTCCTAGACTTCAAAGGCGTTGGGATAAGTATTTACCATTGGTGGAATTCTCCTACAACAACAAGTTATCGACAAGTATAGGTGTGGCTCCATTTGAAGCATTATATGGACGAAAGTGTCGCTCTCCAATATGTTGGGATGAGGTGGGTGAAGCAACATTGTTGGGACTCGAGTTAGTACGTATGACTACCAAAAAGATCCAAATGATTCGACAACGTATACAAATGGCACAAGATCGACAAAAGAGTTATGCGGATCTTCATCGAAAGGATGTGGAATTTAGTATGGGGGATCATGTATTGTTGTGAGTTGCTCTATGGAAGGGAGTTACAAGATTTGGGAAGAGAGGAAAGCTCAATCCACGATTTATTGGTCCATTTCAAATTCTTGACCGAGTAGGAAATGTAGCCTATAGACTCGCGTTACCTCGAGTATGTCTCGTGTTCATAATGTGTTTCACATATCTCATATCGTAAATATGTGAAAGACCCGAACCACGTTATAGAGTTAGAACAGGACGAGATAGTAGAAGACTTAACGTATGAGGAGGTACTGTCAAGATCTTGGATAGGAAAGAGCATGTCCCTACTGCATGAAAGGTCATACCACAAGTTAAAGTTTTGTGGAGGAATCTTTATAGAGGAAATGACACAGGAATTGGAAAGCGGAAATGAAAGCGAGGTATCCTCACCTTTTCAAACACGTGTATGTACGTCAATTTCGAGGACGAAATTTCATAAGGAGGGGAGGTTGTAAGACCGCAAACTTATTATTAATGAAATTTAATTTTTCTATTTATTATTTTGAAATAGTAAGGGTTGATTTGATTAATGTGGATAGTTAGGGGTAAAATACGCAAATATTTCAAAATAAGCAAGTGGTTATAAAATATTCATTGTGGTCGTGGAATATTCATCGCTGTGTGGGAATATTAAATACGATAAAATGTGCCCATAATGTGGGCCCCATAACGGAAAGCGATTGGATGAAGAAAATGACAAAAATAAGTTGTTTAAAAACTAGTAGCGTGGTTATTCGCAATTAATCTTGTTAAAATAATCGGTGGTTAAAAACAACAATTATACACCAGTATTGCACCAATTATTGATTCTTACGTAAGAAGGCACTACTCAATAATGGTTACGTAATTCTTATTCAAAGATTTTATTGATTTAATAATTACTGCGTTGATATTTTATATTGTCATTGTTTCAATAATTGTCATTACACGCTTTTTTTTTATTATCGAAGCAATAATTCATATTATCGAATAATATTATTAGATAACATTATTGGCAATGTCTAGAAAGTTCGCATAAGGAGAGGTTTGGTCACCTAATTGCTTGGCCAAGATGAGGAGAAATCTTTATTGGAAAGCCCCTCTTCCACAAGGAACCGCTGGTTGTCAATATTGTGATTACGTAATATTATTTGTGAATAATTAATTATTGATTCATATGATGAGGAAAATATTGATTTTATATGAATATAGATGGAGAAAATTTTTAATGTGACAATTGTTGAAAATTAATATTTTATCTTTTTCTGATAAAATAATTCATTTAAATATATTATTTTAATAATATATTAACGGTGATATTTTTATAATGAATGTGGGATATATGAGTATATGAGGAGGAAGAGTATTTTTGTGGCATTAAATGTTTAACACATGTTTTGTGTGTTGGTGGACCCATTTCTTAATCGAAAATTGATATAGACTGTAAAATCGACCGTTTGTGGATTTCGGTCAATTTTTGTTTGGAATTTGGAAAAACTTTCTTCTGCAAATTGTAGAGAATTGAATTTCCTATAAAAGATCGCGAGATTCGAATTTTCGGATAAAAGGGCTATTTATTATGAATTATTGAAGTTCAAGCTCAAATAATTGATTTTTGGGAGTTTAAATTATTTTTGTTAGAAAAACGCTTTTTTTGTATTTTTTTGGACATCATTAACATGTGTGGTGGTGTTTTTACCAAAAGGTGGGCTAAGGAAAATTTGTATAATTATATTAATATTATATTAAATTTTCGCTTTTGGTGTTCTAAGCATTTTCCTATAAATAGGGTGCTTAGGTTAGAATTGAAAATCACACCGTAAATCAAGTTTTTCTCTCTATATTATCGGCGTATTCTTGTGGGTATTTTGAGTATATTTTGAGTATTGTTAGGCGGTGCAAGTTCTCTTCAAGAGACTATACTAGATTCCAAACTAGAAGTACTAATCTTTCGAGGTAAGGGATGTTATTTTCTTCTCAAATGATATTATTTCTTCAATATCATTATGCTGAAATATTGGTTGAAACTTTTATCAAATTTGAAACTTTTTCATGTCTGGGGTTACTATTCATGAGTTACTATTCACGAGTTACTATTCATGAGTTACTATTCACGAAAGTTACTATTCACGAGTACTTATTCATGAAGCGTGAAGATGTTTTTTTGGGAAATTTCTATCTTTTGGTGTCTGAGTTACTATTCATACTCAAGACTATTCACGATATCTGCACTATTCAATAGAAAAATGAAATTTCTTCTTTTTATCCAAAATATCTATTACGGATACTAGCTTTGATTGTATACATGTTTTGATCATTCTTGAATTTTACACCACTATGATTATTTTTGAGGTATTTTGGACATGGATAAAACAAAGTACGAATCCTTAATCCTTAATCCTTAATCCTTGTCATTTTGTTTCACTTTGGATTCGTTTCTTTAAAATATTTTCATCATCTTGATCTTAAATGATGATATTATGGAATATCTTTGGCTTTTGTAGTGTAAAGATGAATGATTTACGTAGAATATCTTTGGCTCTGTAGTGCAAAGATGAGCAGTGTTTAGATGAACAATTAATCGATGAATATCTTTGGCTCAGTAGTGCAAAGATGAATATTTGATTCGGATATATATTGATTGATGTTCTGGGGATAAAAGATGAGCGATGAACTTTTAAATTACATAGAAGATAGTAGTTGCATTCTCTACTTAACTCTTCTAATGAATTATTATTTCATTGCGAATATTGATTTAAAATTTGTTGTCTATTGTATTCTATTAGATTTCTCCTGTTGAAGACTAACGATAATTTGTTGTATATTATCTTAGTCATAATATTCTTTACCGGGCTAGTTGAGCTCACCCTTTTCCTTTTTGTTCCATTTTTTTCTCGTGAGGCGAGAATATAAGCGAGTAATTTAGCTCTGGGTATGGAATGAAGGTTTTAGAGAGAGTTGTTTAGTAGTTCTCACCATTTTTGTAAAATAATGTATCAATAAATGTGATGAGGATTTATTTGAGTATAGATATTGTCTAGAAGATAATATTTGTATTCAAACTCACAGTTTTACTGTTGTAATAATAAAGTTGTAGTTGTTTCTGTACCATGTATTGACAACTCAGAATGGGTGATGTATACCTATTTTGGGGGCGTCACATGCTATAATTTTGAGGACGAAATTCTTTGAAGGAGGAGTGAATGTGATATCTCAAATATTAGTAATATTTCTTTTAAGGGAAATATTAATTGATTAAATAAATGTTAGAGATTTAACTTAATTATTAATAAAGGAAATGTAAAAAGAGTGGATTAATTTTTTTTATGTGCCCATAGGGTATAAAATGATCGGGAAGAGAGACTTTTAATATAAAAGGCTCTAACTAAGAATGTATGAGACAGTATAAATTTACTTACTCATAATGAAAAGAAAGTAATATGTGGAGTTGAATAAATTTTATGAGATGAAGTAAGCAATGATAATTCTAAATGTATACCTTGATTATTCAAAATGAAAATGGAAGCAAATATGACTTAATTGAGAAATATTCTTAACAAAAATCCACATATGAGATCAATGAAATAATTATATTATAATATAATTAATTTCGTTCAAAAGTATTATTTAGTGACAAATAAAGAAAATGGTGGGTACTACCATGAAGTATTTAAATTACATAGAGCCATCAAATTTAATGATGTAGCACAACTATTTTACTAGCTTAAAGAACTATGGTGGATAAAAAAATCCATCTATATTATGCATTATAAGTCCATATTAAATATTGGACCATATCAAATTTGCTAGATGTGCTTGCGAATAGGTTAGTGTTATGGACCATTGCCTTGCGTAAAGAGGGGTAATAAGAGTCCAAGTTATATAAATTGGGCCAAATTAATTTTTCCATGTTGGCATTCAAGCCTTCTTTATTTTATTAATATGATATGAGTGCATTGAGCCCAAAACATAGTTGTGCCCAGCCTTGCATTAGACCCAATTTGGCAGCCCATATTAGAGAGAAAATGAAGTGTTAGTTCAAATTAAAATAGCAGTGAGATGGTTGTTGGTCAGCCAGTAAGCTAACAGTTAGTTAGAAATTTAGTTAGTCGCTATACGATGTAGAGTGGTCAGAGGATCCAAGTTCATTGCATGAGCCAAGTAGCTACTAGAGGACTGAATAGGGGCCAACATAGGGGCTAAGTAGACTGCAGAGTAGTAGTAGGCTGCTAAGCCTTGTAGGGGCTATGTAGTGGTAATGATGAAGGCCAATGTAGGGGTCGGGTAGGAGCTAAAGAGAGCAGCCATGTAGAGATAATGATGGAGAGCAGCAATAGGCCAAGTAAGCTGATTGAGAGAGAGAGAAATCTCAGCCATATATGGACATACATTGCACCTTAAAACAAATAAATTCTATATTTATCAGAGTTCCAAAAGCAATATCAATAGTAGTCTATTAGATTTAGAGAGTAGCAAAGCTACGACTGGAAGGGAAGGAAGGATTGAGCAGCAAAGCTACTTCAATCTCTAGAAATTAGCTAGGTAAGCAAGCTTAGACTATTTCCATTCCTTTTCCATTTCATATTTGATAGTACAATGGACTGATAGAGGCTATGGTATTAAATAAGACTATGGTGGTTGTTATGATAATATTAGAGCTTTGTGTGGTTGTTGAGGCATTATATGGAGACCCATAATAAATCAAAAACCAAATGGCAGGGTAAAATGGACAGGAAATTTGTGGTTACATGTAAATAAAATCATGCTCACCAACTGTTTGATTAAATGTCCAAGTAGGGGTTGTTATAGTATAAAAGCATGCTAGCTATGAATTAGAGTCCAAATAATGTCTACAACCTCATATATTGAGATAAATGCCTCAAACATGCTTTTATGCTTACAAATAATATGTTGTAGTACAACTTACATGCTATGATAATTTTATTTTAGATAGTAGAGTACCTTACTCCACGATCCTAGAATGCAACTCCAAGATCGTAGATCTCAACTTAAATGTCATCACGGACCCCCACTTTGAGTCTCAAATTAGAACACTGTAAATTGATGTTCTCAGATCAATGAAAGAAGATTTAAAAGTCTATTAGGGACTATTTTAAACAAAAATAGAATCCCTGCATTTAGATGTATTAAACACTGAACATATAGTATATAGAAAGTACTTGTGGTGATAAAACTTGTACTTGAAAGCTTAAATGCTGTTATGGTGGTTTAGTATTAACTCATGCTAATAATGCCTAGAAATGAGTTGTTTTGGTATTGATACATGAGAAAAGTTTCAAGCTTGTTAGAGTATGTGATGATGAGTTTTAAGGATAATTTGAAGTTATATGAATGCTTAGATAACCCTTGAATCATAGCTTGGGGCTGTTTGTGAGTAATAGCCAAAACTGTGCTTAAACTCTATATTAGAGGACTGTTTTCATTAAGGTTAGTACATGTACTTTTGAGTCAGTAAAGGGACCATAATATGTCCATAATTAACATTTAAAAGTTGTTCCTTAACTTAGTTACGGTCCATATTGAGTACTACTAAGTTTTCATGTTTAAGAGCCATGAAAAGTAAGCTTTAAAGTATCATCTAACACTTAAACAAAGAGAGGCCATACCTAAACCTTGTAGGCAAGTTTCAATAGCTATAATATGGCATAAGTAAGCTACACAAGTTTAAGAAATCAAGTCTAAACCTTTTTGAATATTGGATTTGTTAAAACTCATGTTATAAGCCAAAAGTGATATGTTTTTGGGTAAATTTTAGTACCTGAATTTGTTAGACTATAATGAACTCATATAAAGTTTCTAATGCATGCTTGTGATGATTCCTAATCATTTCTATGACCAAATCTAATAAGAAAACCAAGTTAGGGTTTATTTTTCAAACCTAAAGTAAGCTTTGATAGGTCAAATTGGTTAGATGATTAAACAAAGTGAGATGATGATAAAAGTAACCTTAGGCAACTAAAATACATATGCATAGACTGTCCAAGTAGCCAAAACTAAAAGAAATTTAAGAAGTGTCAAAATCAATTTTGGGGAAAAAGTGTTAAAATGTCCAGTTTGAGCTTCAGTTAAACTAGGCCTAACTGATATGAATGAGGGACCTAAACCCTTATTAAAATACCTTGGTATGTGGTCTAGAATTAGTGCCAGATGGTAGAGCCAAAATCTTAACTAAGAAATTCCAACAAATCATCAAAGTAGACAGTAAACTCAATTATACAACAGTTGGGTAGTAGAGTGAACTCTGAAAATCGTAGAGTGAAAATCGTAGAGTGAAAATCTTAAAATGAACTCTAAAATTCGTAGAGTGAAAATAGTAGAGTGCAGATAGTAGAGTGAAAATGGGTAAACACCCTAGTTTGTGCCCAGTTTTGGTTAACTTCCATAACTGAATTTAAAAAACCAAACTCATGAAAAAAATACTATGATATATGATCTAAATGCTTGCACAAATAAAAGATCAAATGGGCTAACTCATTAAGTCCAAAAGCATGCATCATCAAAGTGGTCTAAAAATTTACTTCTGCTGTAGTTAGTAGTAGAGTGGAAATGTAAAATACCCATTTTGAGGCACTATCTTAAGAAGCCTTAAGAGGTTGTTTTAGTTGATTCACTATGGAATTAAATACTATGATGTGTGGTCTAAAAGCTTGTTCAAATATAGAATTCAAAAGCTCATTACAAATATTCATAAAAATCCCCAAAGTACCCTAGAAAATCATATTTTCTATTTTTGAACTATGATGGAATAATGAGATTTGATTCCTAAAAATGTCACAACATAACGTAAGATGATATTTGAAGTGTGTAATAACCAATGATTTGTATCATGTTATGATTGGACCAAAATGAGTATATTTGAGAATGTATAATAAATAAGTATGCAATATAAACCATGTGTGTATGATCACAAAGTGATGAACGAAGGCTATATGCCTAATCTATGTCTAAGGAACTTAGATGGGTAATGTTTAGCCAAATATAGTATGTTGTAGTGGTGTGATACACACAGAGTAAACTACAAGTGCGATAAGCTAGCACATGTAGCGATAAAAAAGGAAATAAAGCTGAGTTATATGAATAACGAAGTTGAATATAAAAGTGGTACAATGACAATATAAATTAAAGTAGGTAATTAAAGTACGGTTAACCATGAGATCAAGTATTGATTGTGTTTATTATCAATCTCGCATATCGAGTAGGTCATGCAGAGGAACACGACAGGTTAGCGTAATGGTAAAACGATGGTACAGGCATGTTTTTCAAAACTTGTTTTTATATGTGAACTTGTTAATTGTAATGCATGTGTACATAGTCTCTGTATTATATGTACTCCCTGTGAATAAATTGAGATGTGCATTATGTGTTATATTGTGATATAAATCTATTGAATCAAGTTAATGCTTGATGTGGATTGTGACGAACGAGATTTTTTTTATTAATTTCTAAATATTTATTGAATTAAATAAATATTTTTTTGTTTATGTATGGAGTTAAATAAACATTTTTGGAATTGTGGTAGATTAATTTAATTAAGTGTGTCACATTGATTAAATTAATGTGGAATAATTTTATTCTTCAAAGTGAGAATTTAATTGAGATAATAAAATTAAATGGGTTGTCAAATAATTTTAATTTTTCTAATTAATTAAATAATTAATTAGAGATTTATTGATTTGTCATAATTAATAAATGAGAAATTTAATTATGTGATGAGGTGATTTAATGGGTAATTTTGTCTTTTATTTAATTAAATTTAAACAATATATATTATTTGATTAATTAAAGTGTGACAAAAAAACTATATAATAAATAAGTTAATTAAAATAAATTGGAAATAGAATTTATTAAGCAACCAAACATGGCCTTGAGGACATGGGAGTAGTTAAGGTCATACTGCACTTAACCGCTACCCACGCACGCACCAGTTTTTTTTAAAAATACGCATTCCATTTCATTATGTCAAGTCTGGAGAGCGAATTCAGAGAGAAAAAGAGAGAAACCTTGAGAGAAATTGAGATTGAAGAAGAAGGAGTTGGAGAATTAAAGAGTTCCTATCATCTTGCCTAATCTTAACAGAGTTAGCAAGGGTAATTCTTAATTCCAGTTAATTCCAGGAGAAATTTATGTTTTTAAAGTTTTCTCCATGAACGTATATTAAGTTCTCTGTTAATTGGAAATTCATGAATTATTAGTCAAAAACTTGATGTTAGATGTTTATTAACATGTATAATTCAATTATATATGATTTATATGTGTTTTAGAGTAATTAATCCATGAAATTAAGATTAAGTTAGAATATTGAAGGTTACAAAGAAATAATGTTTGAATGTGGCCCCACTACAAAAAAATTGGGCTTCAGCAACAACCGATTTTCGTTGCTAAAGGTGCCAATTTTCTTTGCTAAAGGGTTTTGGCAACGACTTTACTGTTGTTGCGCAATGAGCGTTGCTACTTATTCCGCAACGAACGTATTTTTTTTGTTGTCAAAAGTAATACATTTTGCAACAAAATTTGGCTTTTGTATAGAGACATCGATCCTTTAACAACAAAATGTATTATTACAGAATAATTAAAATGTCATTGCTAAAAACACCATTTCGTTGCCAAACGAAATTAACTCTTTTTTTTGCAACGACCATGCATTTTCGTTGTAATTGACACCATTTTGCAACGACATTTTTCGTTGTAGTAAATTATGAAAATTGTTGCCTAAGCTTGCTTTCGTTGCAGAATGTAAACTTTTTAGCAACGATTTTCGTTGTTGATTATATTATTTGGCAACGACATTATCTTTGAATCAAGAATCGAAAATGTTTTGTTGTTGGTTATTTTTCAATAAGACGAGTAAAGTCGCCGATTAGCAACGACATTATATGTTATCGTTTCTTTATATGTGCAACGAAAGTTGATATGATTTGCAATGATAAAAAATGTTACCTTTTATTTTAGTATTAGCAACAATATCCTATCCGTTGTTATTAGGCTAATTTTTCGTTGCCGAATATTATATTTTTAATGCCATTAGCAACGAAAATTTGTTGCTAAATGTATAAAAAATTGTTGCTATATTAAAACTTGTTCAATGCTTTGGTAATGAATTAGATTGTTGCCAAATCAAAATTTGACATTCTTTTTGTATACCTGGCTGGCTCAATGTCCCCATAGCAAATAGTGGCAAAAATTAAAAAAAAACTATAATATTATTAACTTAATAAAATCATCCACTACATAATCATTCATTATCTTTACAATTAACCATCTAAAGCTACCACAGTTCTTCAATCAAAGTATATATCTACATATATAGAAAGAATACATTAATGAATACATTAATGTTGGTAGCTTAAAGTTAATTTACAGATACTTAAGATATGGTGCATCTTAAGTTAGCATACCACCAGAGTTAGTGACCAGGTTGATACAATAATGTGATTTTAATAACTTAACACAAAAAGAGTATGTGGATGTCCTAAAGGATTCATAATCTATATAATGTCATTCTAATAACATGTTGCATCCCACCACCACCAAATGAATGCCCACAAGGCAATATCATCGCATCAACCATAAGTGATCCTCTGCATAATCGAGAGAAATAACATAAATTCAGAGTGCAAGTACCAAAGACATGCAATAACAGAATCAACAACTCAATTAGAAAAAGCACCAGTACCAGGAATATCAAACCACCAATCAAGCTACGTAAGGAACTTCTAGTCCATCATAAAGAACAAGCAAAGTTGTGGTGTACTTAATAGAAAAAAAAGTATTAGAGGGCTATACCTTATCAAAATGGCAAAGCTAAAAACTTCATTATAGATTATACAAAAAGAGGATAATTGCTAAATCTTTTTTCATTAGGTTGCACTACTAAAACCTTTATGCTAGAGAATGGAAATAGTCATATCAGTGATACAAATAATAGCAAAGAATATGTAACTAAATAGCTCAAGTGGTTCCACTTAAAAATACTAAATGAGGGGAGTAATTAGAAGAGTTAAATAGAGAATGAAGTATACTATCTTCTATGATTTAAAAGTCCATCATCAATATTTTTTATCCCTGTAACATCAATCAATATACATCTTGAACCAAATATTCATCTTTGCACTATACGGCCAAAAGATATTCATTTGTATAACCAGTTAGTCATGTTCATCTCAACATCTCATCCATCTTTGCACTACGGGCCAAAGATATTCATCAGTAATCATTCATCTTTGCACCTTCTGTGCCAAAGATATTCATCAAGTATCACTATTTAAGGCAGAGGATGATGAAAATATCTTAAAGAAAACGAATCCAATTGAGATAAAAGGATAAAGATTAGGGATTCGTACTTTTGTTTATCCAAGTTCAAAAATACTCCATAATAATCAATTGTGGAGTAAAATTCAAGAATGAAGATCAAAACATGGATACAATCAAAGATAGTAACGATAATAGACAACTTGGACAAAGAAAAGAAAATTTAATTTTTCTGTGAATAGTGTCGTATATGTGAATAGTGTTGTATACGTTAATAGTGTCGTATATATAAATAGTAACCCCGACACAAAAAGGTAAAAATTTTACAAGAAAAATCATACTTCGTGAATAGTACTCATAAATAGTACCGTATTCGTGAATAGTGTCATATATGTGGATAATAACCTCAACATGAAAAGGTAGAAATTTCACAATAGAATCCATACCAATATTTCAGTATAATGATATTGAAAGAAATAACATCATTCACGAAAAAAATAACATCTCTTACCTCAAAAGAATAGTATTTCTGACTGGAATAAATCAAATATAATATTGAAGGAAACTTGCACTGAATAGCAACTCTCAAAGTATCTAAATACTCGTAAAAATACCCTCGATATTATAGAGAGAGAAAACTTCTAATTCTGGTGTGATTTTCAATTCTAACTAAGCATCATATTTATAGAAAAATGCCAGAACGCCAAAGTAGACTAAAATTTAATAAAATAATATTTTATTAAAAACATTCACGCACACCACTTAACCAAACTCAGCACACCACAAGTGGGGCCTACCAAATTCAGAAAATTTCACAATAACTAAAAGTGGGACCCACCCATGTTTTTAATAAAAATATTTATTTTGAAACTTCAATAATTCATAATATAAATTTCTCTTTTATTAGAAAATACGAATTTTATGTCCATTCTATAGGAATTTTAATTCTCTACAATTTTGTAGAAGAAAGTTTTTCCAAATTCCAAACAGAAAATGACTGAAATCCATATACGGATGATTTTTAATACCTCCATTCCGACAAAATACTGATAAAACTCCTCAGCGTTAATTCCTTCATTTATATCCACATAAAATAAATATTTCCTTATCATATAAATTAATAATTAATTATTCATAAATAATATTACAGAATCACAATAATGACAACCATGTCGTTCTCAGGAAAGAGGGGGCTTTCCGATAAGGATTTCTCCTTACTGGCGCGCAATTAGGTGACCAAACCCCTTTCTTATGCAGAACTTCCTTAGACATTGCCAATAATGATATCTAATAATATTATTCAAATAATATGAATTGTTGATCTGATAATGAGAAATACTATGCAGTGACAATTATTGAAACAACAATAATATAAAATATCAACGTAGCAATTATTGAATCAATAAAATAAAATATTGAACATTAATTACATAACAATTATTATCGTAGTGTCTTCTTCACGTAAGAATCAATAATCCAAAAATCTTGTATATAATCTTGTGTGCTTCTCGTGCAACCACGTGTATACATCATGATTTTAACCACCGTGTATTCCAACAAAGTGTTAAGCTGTGAATAACTACACCGTTATTTATAAAAAAACTCATACTTGTCGTTTTCTTCATTCGATAGTTTTCCGTTATGGGGCTCACAAATGGCTGCGCCATCTTACAAATATTCCCCGACAACAAGAATATTCCAGGACCAAACGAATATTTCTCGACAACAATGAATATTTTATAACCACTTGCTTATTTTTCAAAATTTACACATTTCACCCATAACCAAAGCATTATATCAAATTAACACCTTATTATTTAAAATAATAATTAGAGGAAGTTCAATTTTATTTATAAAAAGTTGGGGTCTTACACCATATAATAAGAGATTTATAAAAAAAAAAATTAGAAAAGGTCTTGTGACCTTATAACTGTTATTTTTTGTAACTGGTTAAACCACGTTAAAAAAAAAGGAAAAAAAAGTGATGTCCATGAGATGATGTGATGTTGTTTAAACTTAAGATTTGAGATTTCAGTCTTGTATATATGAATGATTGTAATGAGCAGAATTTAAACCAAGTTAACAAGTTATATTAAAAGAAGGAACTAAACCTATAAGGATAACATTAATGTAACTAATGAATGTCGTGAATACATATGGTATGTGTGTAGGACTTGTGGTGAACGGAAGTAGTAATCGTTTAGCCTACGCACGAGGCAAGTTTCCAAATCCTATTCTTACATTGAGCAAGTTCTTAAATCTTATTATTATTGAGCAAGCTTCGTATTCTTATTTTGAACTATTCAAAGCTTAATTATTCAAGTTTATGATTCCAAATGAAATGTTCTAATTCTTTTGAAGTATTACTTCTATTGTACAAAGTTCATTCAATTGTGTAGAATTGAGATCCAATCTTTTTAGTCAATTATATAGAGTTAAGATTCAATCTTTGATTTGATTATTAATTTCGATATTGCATTGAAACCTCGAATAGATAGTGATTCCTTATTGATTCAACTAATCCTTAGTTGATTATTATTGAACTCTAAATTACCCTTGATATCAATCCAAACCAAACTTCCTTTGGTGTGGACTCTAATGTCAAAGCTGAGATGAACAACCCTACTACATGGGATTATATTATGCTATAGCGTTAAGATGTTGTGCACATACATGGTACATATGGTTGATCCCCCTAAGTATGAGAAGTTAGGTCCATATAGTCTTACTATTGTTAAAGGTTTAAAGTAGAAATACTTGATAAACTGAGACATAGTTCATGGTCACCCTCAGATGTACTTTTGATTCATGTTCTAATCTTAATTCAAAAGTCGAGACTTCTTTTGGTTCAGTATCCATTATTTATTCGCATGTTATTATTATTATTCTATTGTTAAACTTGTGGGAAATTATTGCTCACTCTTGCATAATAACATTGTAGCTAAGATTGAAAGAGTTGATGAGCCATCCACAAGTAAGGACAAGGGAAAAGCAAGCAAATGATGAAGACTTATTTAATATTTCAGAATGTTTATATTAAAACTTATAATGGATGTTTAAGACTTATTTGTTTATGATATTTTCGCATATGATGTATTAAGGTTAAATAACATGGGATCTGAATTTATTCGTTTAAGATGTTGTAACCCTATACTGGGAGGATTTCTATTTCATTTTTATTGTTATCATTATATGGGTAGTTAGATTTTAATTATTTTGTTGAGTGAACACCAAATCTGAGGGAAGTTTGAGTACCTGGATTTGGGGGTGTCACGTAGATTTAGTTAAGGAAACTTACTATATTCATGATATGAGGTATATGATAAGAATGAAGTGGGTATAATTGCTAAGTATGAGCATTATGATGCCTAAATAAATGCAATGTATGAAAAATATGAATTATGTATAAATTGCGAAGCATGAATAATTTAAGTTGTGTTGAATGCCTCTTTCTATGCCTCTTTTTCTCCCCCTTTTTGTCATTAATCACTTAAGAAAGCTGCTTCATGTTGGACATTAGTTGCTCCATCAGGTAAGATGAGTTACCAACTTCAATCTTGAGTTCTTGTTGGCTCAGCTCAAGTTGTAGAGATAAAGACTGATTCAGGTTGTCAATCTTGTCAAAGAGGACTTGGATTTGTTCTTCATTGGCCTTATGTGCTCGTAGAGCTTCTGCCTTCTGATCATGTATGGCCTTCAGATAGATTTGATCTCTCTCTTTGATTTTGAGAGATACATCAGCCATAGTGGCTTGAAGTCTATCTTGAACTGAATTATCTCCTGCTGCTGTCAACCTCTTTGACTCTTCATTGATTAGAGATATCTTCTCAACCAGCTCATCAGAATTCTTCAATAGTTCCTGCTTCATAGGAATTTGGTCTTGTGGTTGGGCAGGAATTTTGTAGAGCACCAGATTGGACTCTACGATTTTTATCTTTGGACATATTTTCGAAAGTGGTGAGAATCTGAAATATCGTTGAGTGCCAATCGCTGTTGGAGGATGAAGGAATGTCAGGCAATAGTGCTTGGGCCGAGGGAGGCTTCTCATTTTGGACTCAATCATCATCAATGTGGTAGAGTGACCAGACTCTACGATCATCTCCTTGGCTATGATCCTTCTACCATCAGAACCCATTCTACTATCATAGGGAATGTAGTGATTGCCAACATGTCTGTAGACTTTGTAGTGAGGCTGGTCTTTGATCATTTTTGTTGCAAATCTCTTCAGCCTTGGGAAGTTCTATGACACCAGTTCAAGGCTTGGAAACTGAGAGTAACATCAGCTGAAGTAACTTCCATCCTTTTCGGTATATGCCTTTAACCAGGGCATCCATGGAAAGAACCATCTCATCAAAGGATCATCAGGATTGTAGAAGATAGTGGTGCAGTCTAATTCCATGTTGTTCTAATTTTTGAACACATCATATGCAGTTATCCTTACAACCTTGAGTTATTCATTTCTATAGCTTACCCATCTTTCTTCTAGTAGTTCTGTTGGTTCATCAAAAACTTCTACCACTATTCTTCTGCTGATTCTTGCTGGAGAGAGGATAGGATAGTCTGCTGGTTCCTCTGATTCCTGATTTACAGAACTAGAATCTTCCTCCATTTCTTCACTTTTTGAGCTTGAATCTTGCTGACTTCTTTCATCAGTGAATTCTTCTTGCTGATTTTCATCACTAGTCCCATCTTCAGCATTTTCTTCCTTTGATTCAGATTCATCATCACTCACTTCAATGATTCCAATAAAGTGTTCACCTTGCTTCTTGGGGGCAAATTTTGCAAGTAACATGTAGTTCTTTCTTCTCCTTGGAGGTTCAGCTGTAGGAGAGTCAGACTTTTCTTCTTCTTCTGAATTCGAAGCTTTTGTATCATCAGACAGATTTCTTTGATGTTCAGCATTGGCAGGGGCAGGTCCTTCTTCTTCAGACTCAACATCTTTTGAGCCATCATTTGGGCTTGTTGGAGTAGTTGCAGTAGGAGATGCAGTTATGTTAACTTGCAATATTTCTTCATCATCAGAGTCTGCATTTTCTTTCATTGATCCAGCTTCACCAATCTTTCTTCATCATCAGAGTTTGCATTTTCTTTCATTGATCTAGCTTCACCTTCATTGCTGGATTTGTTCTTTGGGGACTCAATTTTGAGTTTATCAGTTCCCTTCTCTTCTTCTGACTCTTCGTCCTCTTCTTTGTCAAATAGACTTTCTTGGGAACTGGGGCTGGCTTGTTTACCACCTTAGCTTTCTTTCTGGATGGCCCTTGAAGTAATCTGTTACTTCTTCTCTTTGTTGTTTCTGCAGTTGAGACATCTTCTTCTTCTTCTTCCTTGTTGTCAATGGAGAGACTTCTTGGTGGAGCCTCTATTTTCTTCACACCCTTGGACTTCTTCCTTGCTGGTGTGGCTGTTACTGGTACAGATTCACCAAATTTAGAGATTTCCACCTCCTTCGCCTTTTTTGTCTTTGCAGAGACTTTGCTGTTTCTCCCAGTTGTTGTTAGCCTCCTATTTTCCTTTGGATTTTTCTTCCAATTTACAAATAGTTATGGAGACATAACCTTATGGACGTTAAGTGGTTCTCCCTCATCATCTTTGATCTTGCTTCCCAATTTCTTCTTTATCACAATGCTCAAGTGTCTTCCATGAAAAACCTTTGTAAAGGGTTTATCTGTAGACCTCTTCATCTCAGCCTTTTCCACCCATTTTGAGATGTGATCGAACAAGATAGCTCAAAAGTTTATTTTCTTTTTTAGAACTATTGCAGACATAATCTTCAGTTGTTGATCAAGCATAATGTCATGTGCAGTGTCCTTGCATAGTATACATTTGCCCACTATCTCAGCAAGGAACTCGAATTCTTCAGGGAACTCCTTTTTCTTCATGTTTTTCAAACTAGGGTTTCTTTTATACGCCATAATCTTCTTTGCTTGTTCAATGTCGATCTCATCAAGGCTTTTCAGTCCTAGGTCAGGAAGGCCTAAGCATTGATTGATGTCTGACGATTTCAGATTTAAAGATTGACCTTTGACTTTGGTAGAAAGAGTTCCGGAATTTATGGATGCATTTGAGTAAAACTCCTTTACCTGTTTAGCATATATTCGAGTGCTTGCCTCAAGACATTCTGAGAATTCAGCCTTCTTCACAAGTTCAAGAATATCTATGAACTTATTTTTGGATTTCTCAAACGTCTTGGTTCCGAGCTGAATGCCAGTGATTACTCATCAATCTGCCATTTGAAGAGTTCAAAGAGTATGGGTGTTTGATTTAGGGAGTCTTATGAGAGATAGATGAATGTGATTTGGGCAATGGTCTGGAGGGTTAATGGATTTAGGCTTTGAAGAGGATTCTAGGGTTTGAAAATGGGAGGGAGAGAGGTTTGATAGTTTTTGGTAACTGTTTGTAGATTTTGAATTTGTCTTTATGGCAGTCCCTACTGACTCTGCATAAGCTGTGATGTGTCAACCATTCATTGGTTGTACGATGCCCAGTAACAAGCTATAATTCCCTATAAACTTTTTAGTTTGATATTCCTTTTAAGAAAATAGGCGTCAATGACGTGGATTGACCGTTGACCTTTTTGGTTCGTAGAGTAGCTTGGTGAGGTTGCTATGGACTCTATGTTTTTCTTTGTTGACTTAACAATCTTCTTCTGAGAGATGCTACAGTGGATGGTTTGACATTAATCCTTATCTTGAAACTGCATGTCTTAACCACTGATGTACTTTATGAAGGTTTGGGCACTTTTCTTCAGTAGGACATCTTTCCAACCAGTATTCGAACTTATCTCCTCATAATCTGAATGGTTGAGCAATTGTCCAGTTCTTCTGAGCTCCTCATGAGCCAGTGTATCCTCTGATAAGACTGCAATCCTCGAGTCTGTTTCT
Source organism: Panax quinquefolius (assembly GCA_020205615.1). Taxonomy (NCBI): domain Eukaryota; kingdom Viridiplantae; phylum Streptophyta; class Magnoliopsida; order Apiales; family Araliaceae; genus Panax; species Panax quinquefolius. The sequence continues at coordinate 96,451,498 of CM035166.1, forward strand.
ACGATCGATGAGGTTGCACCACGATCATTGAGTTCACTTCAACCTCTACTCTACGATCGTTGACTGACTTGGTCCTTGAGATGAACTTTACTAAGCATTCTTTCTGGGTCAAGGTAGCTCAGGAAGGGCCAACCTCTTAGAGTGAACTAAAGGTTAGGTTTGTCCCTGAAGCGCTTTCCAGATGAAAAACTTTAGAAGTGATTTGCACTGATAACTCATTTGACCTTTTCTGCTGGGGAGATCCTCTACCAACTTTAGATATTCGCATTGGTTGTAATCGTGGTGTCCTCCTGGTCTTACACTACGATCAGATGTTTGATCGTAGGCTCTCCACAATTTTGAGTTGGGTGGTTGACTGGTTATCAGTAGTATATTTTGAGACGTTCCTACTGACTATGGATCTTCATTTGGTTCGTCAGCCACAAAGTTTGGGAGTCTGTAACTGGTACATTACTTCATAGTATATCTCTAATATTTTAGAGTTGATATTCTGTTAGTAGATCACTGCTCCCCCATAGTTGATACTGTCTTCTCAGAGAGACATAAGTTATTCTTCTTCACATGTAGCAGAAGGCAGCCTTGTATATCTCATTATGGCTGAAGTCATTAAATCTTTTTGTATCGTAGAAATGGGCATCTTCAGGGTTGATCATTCTACGATCCTTTGAAAGCACTACGAACGTAGTCTTCCTTGTCAGTGTATACTTGTGGAGTTCTGCTCCCGTAATGAGTTCTTCATGTTTGATGCTCGATGATCCTCTGATGTGAGCTTCCTTGAGGATTCTTCTCTTATGACCTGCTTTGCATGATTGAGCATATAAGACCCTTTTCATCTTTGGTTGAATGGCCTGCTTCCATATAAAGATCAGCAACCATGTGAGCTTCATTCAGATTAGCTCAGCAGGTCTTCAAGGACAGGCTTTGACATATAGGAGTTTTATCAGAATCATTTTTGAACAGTCTTAAGCCTTCTGCTGGTTGAATCTTCTTGACTGAAGTCTTCTGCTTCAGCATTCCTTAGTGTGGCCATATAGACCAAGTACTTGCAGGTTATAAATTTCTATTTTTGGTACCCATGGTTAAATGGGTTCTACTAGGTTAGCCTTCAAAATGCCTATTCCTCATATATTGGAATAATCATCATATTGATCACCAACAATCATATTAATGCATGTAACTAATTTAGATAATACATTTTGAGATGCATGATGGTGAGTGTGTGTAAGATTTGCCATTTTAATAAAACACTCTTTTTCTTTGATGGTTTCATCATTTGCTTGGTTATGTTCACAGAGTTTGAATGTTCACAGGGTGAGAATCAACTCTATGACTTATTTGTATCTGGTTGATTCACGGAGGTGATCAGTTTATACAAATCTTCAAGATACTCTCGTAGAATTGATCATACTCTGTGTGTTATCAAACACTTAGACCATAGGTTTGTACATACATACTAACCCATTAGCAAAGATTACTCCACATAAGATTAATTTAACCTTTGATATTCTTATGGCCCATTTCAGATTTCTTTCAAGATGTCATCTTCAACCTAAAACTTGGATGGAGAGAAAGTTTGTAAGCATTTGAGTTTCCAACTTTAGTGTACTTTCTCTCTTCACCTTTTTAGGTAGATTATGATTCCTTGAAAGAATACTTGTAAGACCCTAGCTTATTATTAATGAAATAAGCAAGTGGTTATAAAATATTTCAAAATACGCAAATATTTCAAAATAAGCAAGTGGTTATAAAATATTCATTGTGGTCGTGGAATATTCGTACTGTTGGGGAATATTCGTACGACGGCGCAGCCATGTGTGGGCCCCATAACGGAAAGAGATTGGATGAAGAAAACGACAAAAATAAGTTGTTTAAAAACTGGCGTAGTTGTTTCAAGTTAATATCGTTAAAATACTAAATTGGTTAAAACACAAGAAGATTGCAGTATTGCACCAATTATTGATTCTTACGTAAGAAGGCACTACTCAATAATGGTTACGATAATTATCGCTCAAAGATTTTATTGATTTAATAATTATTTGCGTTGATATTTTATATTCTTTGTTGTTTCAATAATTGTCATTACACGCTTTTTTTTATTATCGGCAATAATTCATATTATCTCGAATAATATTATTAGATAACATTATTGGCAATGTCAGAAAGTTCGCATCTAAGGAGAGGTTTTGTAAGACCTCGAATTTTTTTAAATAAATAGGAATTTCCTTTATTTATTATTTTGAAATAGTAAGGGTTGATTTGATTAATGTGGATAGTTAAGGGTTAAATACGCAAATATTTCAAAATAAGCAAGTGGTTATAAAATATTCATTTTTTTGGGAATATTCGTTTGGTCGTGGAATATTCGTGATCGTCGGGAATATTCGTTTGGTCGTGGAATATTCGCATCGCTTGTGGGAATATTCGCATCGACAAAAGCTTGACCATGTGTGGGCCCCATAACGGAAAGCGATTGGATGAGGAAAACGACAAAGTTTGGGTGGTTATAAATAACTGGCGTAGTTGTTACTGAATTAAGACCATTGGAATAATTTGGTTAAAATACAAGAATACGGCGTGGTTGCACAAAGATAGCACCAGTATTACAAGATATTGTTGAATTATTGATCCTTACGTAAGAAGGCACTACTCAATAATTTTCACAGTGAGTTCTTTATTCAATATTTTATTTTATTGATTCAATAATTGTTGCGTTGATATTTTATATTATTATTGTTTCAATAATTGTCATCGCACAAAGATTTCCCATTATCGGATCAATAATTCATATTATTTGAATAATATTATTAGATAACATTATTGGCAATGTCTAGAAAGTTCTATCTAAGGAGAGGTTTGGTCACCTAATCAAGGCGCCAAGAAGGAGAGATCCTTATCGAAAGCCCCTCTTTCTCGGGGGAACACTGGTCATTATAAATGTGATTCTCGTAATATTATTTGTGAATAATTAATTATTGATTCATATGATAAGGAAATATTTATTTTATATGAATATAAATGATGGATTTATTTATGTGGTTATTAATGAAGGAATTAATCTTTGAGATGTTTTATTTGTATTTTATCTGGATTGGAGGTATTAAAAGATCAAATCTGTTGTTATTACGACTTTATTGTGTGAGTTATAATATTTAATCCGACCGTTGGATCGTTGTAATTTTTGGATATGTTATACATATATAAGTTGAGTATATGTCCACAAATTTTGAACCGTTAAAGATAAGCGTATAATTTATTATGAATTTTAATAGGTGACTGATTCGTAAATTAGGTTATAAATGATTTTGATGGAAAATTCTAGAATTGGTGGGCCCCACTTTTGGTTGGTGAGAAATGTGCTCAATTGAATTTTCAAATGTGGTGGTGGGGAATAATGAAGTAAAGCCATCAGTTGCGAGTTAAGTCGCTTTCCTTGACGCAGGCTAACATTTTCCTATAAATAGAAATTTAAGTTAGAATTGAAAATCACACCGTAAACAAAGTTTTCTCTTTCTCTCTATATTATTGAGCGTATTTTGTGAGTATTTAGATACTTTGAGAGTTGTTGTTCAAGACAAGTTTCATTCAAAGATCACTTTCGACATTTCCTTCCAAGAAATCGACTCTTTCGAGGTAAGGGATATTATTTTTTTCGTAATGATATTATTTCTTCATATATCATTATCTTTGAAATATTGGTTGGAACTTTTATCAAATTTGGAACTTTTTCATGTCGGGGTTACTATTCATGAGTTGCTATTCACGAAGTTACTATTCATGAGTTACTATTCACGAGTTACTATTCACGAGTACTATTCATTAAGCGTGAAAATGTTTTTTTTGTGGAATTTCTATCTTTTGGTGTCTGAGTTACTATTCACGATATGTATACGGACTATTCACGATATCTGCACTATTCACGATACGGCACTATTCATCGAAAAATAAAATTTCTTCTTTTCATCCAAAATATCTATTACGGATACTAGCTTTGATTGTATCCATGTTTTGATCATTCTTGAATTTTACACCACTATGATTATTTTTGAGGTATTGTTGGACATGGATAAAACAAAGTACTAATCCTTAATCCTTAATCCTTGTCATTTTGTTTCAACGGATTCGTTCTTTAAAAAAATATTTTCATCATCCTCGGTCTTAAATGATGATATTATTGAATATCTTTGGCCCAGTAGTGCAAAGATGAATGATTTCGAAGAATATCTTTGGCTCAGAAAGTGCAAAGATGAATAGGTGTTTAAATGAACATGACCGATCGATGAATATCTTTGGCCTTTTAGCAAAAAGATGAACAGTGTTGAGATGAACATGACCGATTGATGAATATCTTTGGCCTGTAGTGCAAAGATGAATATTTGATTTGAGATGAATATTGATTGATGTTACGAGGATAAAATATTGATGATGGATCGTTAAATTCATAGATTATAGTAGATTTCATTCTCTACGTAACTCTTCTATGAATTATTATTTCATTGCGAATATTGATCCAAACTTGTTATCTATTGTATTCTATCGATTTTTCCTCGTTGGAGACTAACGATAATTTGTTGTATATTATCTTAGTCATAGTATTCTTTTATCGGGCTAGTTGAGCTCACCCTTTTCCTTGTTGTTCCATTTTTCTTCTCGGGAGGCGAGAATGTAGCGTAGTACTAGTCTGGGTATGGAATGAAAGTTCTAGAGAGAGTTGTTTAGTAGTCCTCACCATTTTGTAAAATAATGTATCAATAATTATGATGGGGATTTATTTGCGTGTGGATATTGTCTAGAAGACAATATTATATTTAAACTCAAGATTATATATTGTCGTATTTCACACGACATTTGTATTATTGAAGTTGTAGTTTGCTTCTTGTACCATGTATTTGGCGACTCAGAATGGGTGTTGTGTATACCTATTTTGGGGGCGCCACAGTTGATATCGAGCTTAGGGATATGATCTCTGGCGGAGATCGGGGAATAGAACTAGGAGGAGAGAGAGAGTAAATCATTCGCTAGTGTGTCCTACCTAAGCTTATTTGTTAGTTGGTCAAGATAGGGATATTATGTGATATATTGATTTCCTTAATTAACCCTTATTTTATGCGATGATTTGAGAATGTCGAATTGAGAATATTAACAAGTAGAGTAAATGAGACCGTGGAGATGCTCTGTACTCACCAACGAGGAGAACGCGGTAACAGTCGGGCAATGTTCCTCCCGTGAACAACACCAACGAAAGCAGATGAGGAACGAGGGATGTTTAGAATTTTTTGCAGATTCATGCAAAATCATACGAGGGAGACTCGTGTTCAAAATCTGAGGAGGAAATGATAGCAATTCACGGGTTGTCACAAACGCAAGCGATTCAAAGAGTTGGGACCACCGTAATTTAAGGGAAAGCGAGATCCGATCATGGCGTGGAAACACGGGTCAAGCAAATTACCAAGATATTCGATGTCTTGGGATGCACGGAGAGAATGAAGGTTCCATTCGCTACTTTTATGTTCCGTGGCGAAAGGCGATCATTGGTGGGAGTTCGGAAGCGCACCATCCATCCACCAAGACTCAAAGATGTCATGGGAGACATTTGAACAGATTCAATGACAAGTACTTCCCCGAAAGTATTCAATATCATATGAAGGAAGTGGAGTTTATTAGACTAGAAGCGAGAATAACATGGCGGTGTCCCAAAGACGAGGCGAAGTTCGCGGAGTTATCCAGTTTGCACCTCATTTGGTGGAGAATGAAGAACGATGACGCGGATGTTTCTTAGAGGTTTGAAACCTGCAAGATACGTCGAAGATCTCATTTCTCATAAATTTTTCTCTATTCGGATGTTGTCAATGAGGCTCGATTGTTAGAGCGAGATAACGAAGTACGCTCAACCGAGGGACCATAACCAGATCATACTCAAGATAGCAGCCATCGTAATAACGATAACCACGGAGAAAGAAGAATACGGACAAAGGCGGTAACCACTCCGGTGGTAATCGTGGCCATGAAAAAGAAGAAAGCGAGTGGGAGGAGATTTTAAAAAGAGGAGATTCAACAACGACCATTTGAAGACGTCGCCGCTTGATGAAGCAACTAGTTTTAAGGGAGGAGAACGACCACCGGTCGTATGTTACAAATGCGGGAAAGAGGGACATATCAGCCCAAACTGCCCACAACAGTTTAAGGTATGCTATAATTGTGGAAAAGAAGGACATATCGCTCGAGATTGTACGATATCGAAACCCAGTCCAACGGGAATGGTGACTCAAAAGGATGTCCCAGAAAAGTCAAAGTCAACGGTTCCTGGAAGAGCGTTTGTCGTGACCGGTCAAAATGCGAGGAACCCGAACGAAGTTAGCACGGGTTAGTTAATTATAAATTCTTGCGAAGTTTATACCTTACTAGATACCGGTTCTACCCATTCTTTTATATCTCTTTTGCTTGCGCTCAACGTTTGAACTTGACTACGGAGAAATTAGACTTTGACCTATTTATGGAGACTCCGTTAGGAGAAACTTTCATTACATCCGTTGTTTATAAATCTTGCTTGATTCAGGTTGGCACTATCACATTACCTGTTAACCTTATTTCTATAGAGATATTTGCTTTTGATGTGATTTTTGGGATTGATTGGTTAACTACTCATCATGCCAAATTGATTGCTTTTGTAAGGTTGTTAGTTTTCATATTCCTAAGCAACCTGTTATTCGAATTCAAGCAATCAAACCATTGTAGTCAAACATTTTCATATCAAGCCATGAAGTCATTCGTTTATTACGGATGTCAAATTTTCTTAGTCCATGTTATGGATTTGAATAAAGACACGTCGATTTGAATAATATTCTTGTTGTTATTGATTTTTTTCCGACGTATTTTCCGAAGAATTTCTTGGCTTACTCCCAAAGTTCGATATTAAATTTTGTATCGAATTTGAACCCCCAGACAAAACTCATTTCTAAAATCTCATATCGAATGGCTCTATTGAACTTCGTGGAGTTAAAATTCAACTATAGAATTTGGTACCGAGCCTTTATCCGGTGACTTCCTTTGTGGAATTCACTAAGCTTTACTCTCTGTAAGGGACGTCATATTAAATGCGATAGTAAATTGATAGGTGTCATTGTGACGTGCTATCCAAGATTGGGATATGAGTCACAGTTGAGAGCAACCTAAGTCAATAATCGAAATACGTAGCTTTCTAGGCTTAGTTGGTTATTATCGGAGATTCGTGAAGGATATTCTCGAATCGCTATTCCATTAACGTGGTGACTCGTAGAGATACAAAATTCGAATGGAGCAAGGAATGTGGGAAGAGCTTCAAGAACTCAAGAGGAGACTCATTTCAAAGACATGTTCGACCATGCCATCCTAGAAAAGCTTAACGTGGTAGCCGACGTGTTGAGTAGAAGATCGTATACAAGCACGAGTACGATATTGTCAAAGACTAATTTCAGATAATTTAAAAATAATAGAGATGGAGATGAAAACTCTAGGTACCCACATTGATGATATACGAGTATAATCGACTTTAATCAATAAAGTTAAAGTCGCTCAAGCCACCAATCTTGAATCGATGCGTATGAAGAAGAAAGTACAAGAAGGAGCTATTCCTAAGCGAGAATTGATGAAGAAGTAATACTTGAGTCCACTCTAGACTTTGTGTTCTAACGACTCGATTTGAAGAACAAGATTATGATGGAGGCACACAATACACCATTTGCAATCCATCTCGGAAGTACTAAAATGTATCGTGATCTTGACATACATTTTGGTGGAACAATATGAAGAGAGAGATTGCAAAGTTTATCTCGATGTGTTTAACTCTCACTAACGTGTAAAGGCGAGCATCTAGTACCTAAGGGTCCGTTGCAACCACTTGAGATTCCGAAATGGAAGTGGGAACATATTACCATGGATTTCGTTATGGGTCTTCCTACGGTTTCTCAAGGCATCAATGCTATTTGGGTTATTGTTGATAGATTAACCAAGTCTGCTCATTTCTTGCCGATACAAGAGACTTATTCCCTTGAACGTCTTGCTAGTATGTACATAAATGAGATTGTGAGGTTGCATGGCATGCCTGTATCCATAGTTTCGGATCGTGACCTAAGATTCACTTCAAGATTTTGGGTTAGCTTGCAAAAAGCTATGGGCACGGATTTGCGATTTAGTTCGGCATACCATCCCCAAACGGACGGACAATCAGAGAGGACTATTCAAACTCTTGAAGATATATTAAGACTCTGTGTCCTAGACTTCAAGGGTAGTTGGGATAAGTATTTACCATTGGTGGAATTCTCCTACAACAACAGTTATCAGGCAAGTATAGGTGTAGCTCCATTTGAAGCATTATATGGACGAAAATGTCGTTCTCCAATATGTTGGGATGAGGTGGGTGAAGCAACATTGTTGGGACCCGAGTTAAGACGATATGACTCACCGAAAAGATCCAAATGATTCGACAACATATACAAACGGCACAAGATCGACAAAAGAGTTATGCGGATCTTCATCGAAAGGACGTGGAATTTAGTGTAGGGGATCATGTATTATTGCGAGTTGCTCCATGGAAGGGAGTTACAAGATTTGGGAAGAGAGGAAAGCTCAATCCACGATTTATTGGTCCATTTCAAATTCTTGACCGAGTAGGAAATGTAACCTATAGACTTGCGTTACCTCCGAGTATGTCTCGTGTTCATAATGTGTTTCACATATCTGTACTTCGTAAATATGTGAAAGAACCGAATCACGTTATAGAATTAGAACCGGACGAGATAGCCGAAGACCTAACGTATGAGGAGGTACCTGTCAAGATTTTGGATAGGAAGGAGCATGTCCTACGCGCAAAGGTCATACCACAAGTTAAAGTTTTGTGGAGGAATCATGCTATAGAGGAAATGACCTGGGAATTGGAAACGGAAATGAAAGCGAGGTATCCTCACCTTTTACTTAAACACTGTGTACGTGACGTCAATTTCGAGGATGAAATTTCATAAGGAGGGAGGTTGTAAGACCTCAAATTTTTTTTATATAAAAGGAATTTCCTTTATTTATTATTTTGAAATAGTAAGGTTTGATTTGATTAATGTGGATAGTTAGGGTTAAATACATAAATATTTCAAAATAAGCAAGTGGTTATAAAATATTCATTTTTATCGGGGAATATTCGTTTGGTCGTGGAATATTCGCATCGCTGTCGAGGGAATATTCGTTTGGTCGTGGAATATTCATCTTCATCGAGGGAATATTAAATGCGACGACAAGTGACAGCCATGTGTGGGCCCCATAACGGAAAGCGATTGGATGAGGAAAACGACAAAGTTTGGGTGGTTATAAATAATTGGCGTAGTTATTCTGAATTAAGATCATTGAATACCCGGAATTGGTTAAAATACGATGAATACGCGTGGTTGCATAAAGAAGACACCAGATTGCACAAAAGATTGTTGAATTATTGATCCTTACGTAAGAAGGCACTACTCAATAATTTTCACGGTGAATTCTTGTTCAATATTTTATTTTATTGATTCAATAATTGTTGCGTTGATATTTTATATTATTATTGTTTCAATAATTGTCATTGCAAGATTTCCCATTATCGGATCAATAATTCATATTATTTGAATAATATTATTAGATAACATTATTGGCAATGTCTAGAAAGTTCATCTAAGGAGAGGTTTGGTCACCCTAATTGCGCGCCAAGAAGAGAGAGATCCTTATTGAAAGCCCCTTTCTCTGGGAAATTTGGTTGTCATAAATGTGATTACGTAATATTATTTGTGAATAATTAATTATTGATTCATATGATAAGGAAATATTTATTTTATATGAATATAAATGATGGATTTATTTATGTTGTTATTAATGAAGGAATTAATGCTGAGATGTTTTATTTGTATTTTGTCGGATTGGAGGTATTAAAAGATCAAATCGGTGTTATTACAGCTTTATTGTGTGAGTTATAATATTTAATCCGACCGTTGGATCGTTGTAATTTTTGGATATGTTATACATATATAAGTTGAGTATATGTCCACAAATTTTGAACCGTTAAAGATAAGCGTATAATTTATTATGAATTTTAATAGGTGACTGATTCAGAAATTAGGTTATAAATGATTTTGATGGAAAATTCTAGAATTGGTGGGCCCCACTTTTGGTTGGTGAGAAATGTACTCAATTGAATTTTCAAATGTGGTGGGTGGGAATAGTAGTAGAGTGTAAAGCCATCATCAAAGTTGCGAGTTAAGTCTGCCGCTTGATTGTGCTAACATTTTCCTATAAATAGAGGGCTAAGTTAGAATTGAAAATCACACCGTAAACAAAGTTTTTTTCTCTTTCTCTCTATATTATCGAGCGTATTTTGTGATTATTTAGATACTTTGAGAGTTGTTGTCAAAGATAAGTTTCATTCAAAGATCACTTTGACCTTTCCTTCCGGAAATCTTGACTTTTTGAGGTAAGGGATATTATTTTTTTCGTAATGATATTATTTCTTCAATATCATTATCTTTGAAATATTGGTTGGAACTTTTTATCAAATTTGGAACTTTTTTCATGTTGGGGTTCTTATTCATGAGTTACTATTCACGAGTTACTATTCATGAGTTACTATTCACGAGTTACTATTCACGAGTACTATTCATGAAGCGTGAAAATGTTTTTTTTGTGGAATTTCTATCTTTTGGTGTCTGAGTTACTATTCACGATATCGGACTATTCACGATACTCTGACACTATTCACGATATCGGCACTATTCATCGAAAAATAAAATTTCTTCTTTTCATCCAAAATATCTATTACGGATACTAGCTTTGATTGTATCCATGTTTTGATCATTCTTGAATTTTACACCACTATGATTATTTTTGAGGTATTGTTGGACATGGATAAAACAAAGTACTAATCCTTAATCCTTAATCCTTGTCATTTTGTTTCCCTTTGGATTCGTTCTTTAAAAATATTTTCATCATCCTCGGTCTTAAATGATGATATTATTGAATATCTTTGGCCCGTAGTGCAAAGATGAATGATTTTCAAGAATATCTTTGGCTTTGTGAGTGCAAAGATGAATAGGTGTTTAAATGAACATGACCGATCGATGAATATCTTTGGCCTTTAGTGCAAAGATGAACAGTGTTGAGATGAACATGACCGATTGATGAATATCTTTGGCACTGTAGTGCAAAGATGAATATTTGATTTGAGATGAATATTGATTGATGTTTAGGGGATAAAATATTGATGATGGATCGTTAAATTCATAGATTATAGTAGATTTCATTCTCTACGTAACTCTTCTATGAATTATTATTTCCTTTGCGAATATTGATCCGAAACTTGTTATCTATTGTATTCTATCGATTTTTCCTGTTGGAGACTAACGATAATTTGTTGTATATTATCTTAGTCGTAGTATTCTCTTTCTTCGGGCTAGTTGAGCTCACCCTTTTCCTTGTTGTTCCATTTTCTTCCTCGGGGAGGCGAAGAATGTAGCAGTACTAGTTGGGGTATGGAATGAAAGTTCTAGAGAGAGTTGTTTAGTAGTCCTCACCATTTTGTAAAATAATGTATCAATAATTATGATGGGGATTTATTTGCGTGTGGATATTGTCTAGAAGACAATATTATATTTAAACTCATTAAGATATATTATTGTCGTATTTCACACACGACATTTGTATTATTGAAGTTGTAGTTGTAGTTTGCTTCTTGTACCATGTATTTGGCATGACTCGAATGGGTATTGTGTATACCTATTTTGGGGGCGTCATGAGTTTAGTCACCTAATCAAGGCGCCCAAGAAGGAGAAATCTTTATTCGAAAGCCCCCTCTTCCTGGGAACTACCAGTTGTCAATATTGTGATTACGTAATATTATTTGTGAATAATTAATTATTGATTCATATGATGAGGAAAATATTGATTTTATGTGAATATAGATGGAGAAAATTTTTAATGTGACAATTGTTGAAAATTAATATTTTATCTTTTTACGATAAAATAATTCATTTAAATATATTATTTTAATAATATATTAACGGTGATATTTTATAATGAATGTGGGATATATGAGTATATGAGGAGGAAGAGTATTTTTGTGGCATTAAATGTTTAACACATGTTTTGTGTGTTGGTGGACCCATTTCTTAATCGAAAATTGATATAGACTGTAAAATCGACCGTTTGTGGATTTCGGTCAATTTCTATTTGGAATTTGGAAAAATTTTCTTCTGCAAAGTTGTAGAGAATTGAATTTTCTATAAAAAGTCGTGAGATTCGAATTTTAGGATAAAAGGGCTATTTATTATGAATTATTGAAGTTCCGAAGCTCCGAAATAATTGATTTTTGGGAGTTTAAATTATTTTTGTTAGAAAAAACATTTTTTGTATTTTTTTGGACATCATTAACATGTGTGGCTGGTGTTTTTGACCAAAAGGTGGGCTAAGGAAAATTTGTATAATTATATTAATATTATATTAAATTTTCGCTTTTGGTGTTCTAAGCATTTTCCTATAAATAGGTGCTTAGGTTAGAATTGAAAATCACACTTGTAAATCAAGTTTTCTCTCTATATTATCGAGCGTATTCTTGTGGGTATTTTGAGTATACTTTGAGTATTGTTAGGCGGTGCAAGTTCTCTTCAAAGACTATACCCTAAGATTCCAAATTTAGAAGTACTAATCTTTCGAGGTAAGGATGTTATTTTCTTCTCAAATGATATTATTTCTTCAATATCATTATTTGAAATATTGGTTGGAACTTTTTATCAAATTTGGAACTTTTTCATGTCGGGGTTACTATTCATGAGTTCTTATTCATGAGTTACTATTCACGAGTTACTATTCACAAGTACTATTCATGAAGCGTGAAGATGTTTTTTGGGAAATTTCTATCTTTTGGTGTGGGAGTTACTATTCACGATACTAAGACTATCCAATGAAAAATGAAATTTCTTCTTTTGTCCAAAATATCTATTCTCGGATACTAGCTTTGATTGTATCCATGTTTTGATCATTCTTGAATTTTACACCACTATGATTATTTTTGAGGTATTTTGGACATGGATAAAACAAAGTACTAATCCTTAATCCTTAATCCTTGTCATTTTGTTTTCTTTGGATTCGTTTCTTTAAAAATATTTTTCATCATCTTGATCTTAAATGATGATATTATGGAATATCTTTGGCCTGTGAGTGCAAAAGATGAATGATTTCTGAAGAATATCTTTGGCTGTATTGCAAAGATGAGCAGTGTTTAGATGAACATGACTAATCGATGAATATCTTTGGCTCAGAGTGCAAAGATGAATATTTGATTCGATATATATTGATTGATGTTACAGGATAAAAGATAGGCGATGAACTTTTAAATTCATACATAGAAGATAGTAGTTGCATTCTCTACTTAACTCTTCTAATGAATTATTATTTCCGCCGCGAATATTGATTTAAAATTTGTTGTCTATTGTATTCTATTAGATTTCTCCTGTTGAAGACTAACGATAATTTGTTGTATATTATCTTAGTCATAATATTCTTTCTTGGGCTAGTTGAGCTCACCTTTTCCTTTTGTTCCATTTTTCTTCTCGGGAGGCGAGAATATAGTGAGTACGTAGTCGGGGTATGGAATGAAGGTTTTAGAGAGAGTTGTTTAGTAGTCCTCACCATTTTTGTAAAATAATGTATCAATAAATGTGATGAGGATTTATTTGAGTATAGATATTGTCAGAAGATAATATTTGTATTCAAACTCATGCTTTTCTTGTTGTAATAATAAAGTTGTAGTTGTTTCTGTACCATGTATTGACAACTCAGAATGGGTGATGTATACCTATTTTGGGGGCGTCACAATACTGTTATAGTTCATAAGGAGGTTCAACATGATGTACACATTTATATTAGTGAGGAACCAGTACCTTTTCTTGTCGCTTTCTTATGATCATTTAACTTAGATATACTGAGGTTAGGCATTGATGTGCATAGTTTTTCATTTGCTCCTGACAACTTGTTGCTCCAGTTGACCTTCAATCAATCAGTCGTAGTCTTGAAGATGTAAGCTAAGAGAATCTCAACATCTTTAGTTCTTTGACATCCTTGAGTTCACAAGGTTTACATCCAGCTTCTGGTTGGCCAGATACATGTTTGAGAAGTTCTTCTTTCTTCTCTGGATAAGCATTTCTTAGCATGTATGGCCTTTTCATCTTTTCAGGCTGGTGGATGTTTGACTCTTTTCTGTTGATGTCTCTTGAGCTTCCTAGCCTGGTCTTCAGACTACAAGATTGACCGCAAGCAAGGATTGGTCTTGTTGATATGGCAATCAAGAGCATGGACTAATCTGAGTAGCTTCAGGGGTATATACACATTTACCTGTACACAATATTTCCAACTTGTGAGCTCATCTGCATATAACAAGTGACTTACTACTAAACTAAGTTTAGAAAAATGTTTGTGCCTAGGATCAGACTCAAAACGATTAGATTTTGAATAGCATGAGAACCTTCTTTGATACCAATTGTTAGTTCCCAGTAGGCACAATATAGATCTAGAAGGGGGGGTTGAATAGATCTTTTTAATTTCAAATACTTTTCTCGTTTATTTTTTATTGCTAATGATTTAGCATATTACAAATATAATAATCTTTTCAAGCACAACGGAATAAGTAAAAGATCCCTTCATTGATATATTCATAATCATACATACATTGTTCTTAGAGTTAGTTAGGTGGTAAGCGGTTAATACACATACATGCTTGATTATAGTAGTTAAGTACATAATGTAAATGACATAAAGTAAAAGACACAAGGGATTTTAATTAAGTGGTTCAGAGACTCAAGCTCCTAATCCACTCTTCTGCTTTCAACTAGCAGGATTTCCACTAAGGAAGGGCAACACCCTGAATCACTAAGATTCCTTCAAGGCCAGCAGCCTTGGGACTTCAGTTCACTAAGAACTCTTCAAGGCAGCAGCCTTGGAACTTCAGTTCACTAAGAACTCTTCAAGGCCAGCAGCCTTGGAACTTCATTTAGTCCCTCCGGACAAGGACCTCTCAGGCCATGGCTTCTTGTTATTGATGTTGTTTGTTTATTGGAGGTGCTGCTAAGATGTTCTTTAAGCTCTTCATCTCTAAATGCTTAGCAGCTTGACGTGATCATCCTTGAGGTGCAGTTGAGTGTTGCATGATGCTCAGCTACTTCAGTTACTCAACCACTTCTGATGATCCCTTTTTGAATTACATTGAAGATCATTCTTCTTGATACTTGATGGCTGCACATGATGAGTTTCTAAGATGACTGTAATCTCTTCTGCTAGGTACTAAGAAACTTTCTCATGATTGACACCATGATGACGTTGGTGATCTTCTTCCTTGATACTTGATGCCTTCTCATGATGGACTTGCTAAGATGACTGTATTCTCTTCTCTCTGGTACTTAGAGTCTTCCCATGATGGACATCAAGATGACATTGATGCTCTTATTTCTTTTAGCAGTTCAGAACACTTTTCTTGTAGTATAACTCTCACTTCTATATAGTAGAACTCTCACTTCTACTTCTTACTCTGTTTATCTCTAAATGTTCTTGGTGGATCGTAGAGTGAGCTTTCAGACCTTCATTGGTTACTCACTATTTTACATTATTTAGATCACTCCACCATTTCTCCAAACTCAACAACTCCAGCAACCTTTGATCTTTGAAGCTCTTGCTGATTTATACTCCTTCGCAATCTTCCTGTTGGAATGTAGCCGGTGGGAGCTATTTGGATTTCTTCGCAGATCTCGAGTTGTCTGAGGTAGACTGCAGATGTGACATGACATGACTTTCTGACACTGCAATCTACTGTTTCACCTACCTCGTCAAAGATGTCACTTTGATATCTCGGGCAGGTAGTCGACTCTATTTCCCCTTTCTGATTTCATGATCAGAGGTTGTCCTTTTACATTGATGCTCTCAATAATCTCTATTCGAATATCAATCTTCAGATTGAACCGTTGTCAATGCTTGAATCTCCAATTTACCAAACTCTACGATTATGATGCATAACTTCTTGGACCTGATCATAGTGTCTTGTTTACAGTTAGAGTCAACACTACGATCTTGAAGACTGTTCATTAGATCTCCAATGTAGAACACCTCTTCCTTCTCTTCTGCAGTGCTTCAACACTTCTGTTTGCCTCGACTGCTCTCAAATACTGATGGCTTGACTCTTTTTTCTGGCCCCTTCTGAATAACAAGACACTTCAGATTTTTGGCGTGTCCAGCTCGCTTTCTTTTTGTGATCTCCCATTCACTTATCATCAATGGACTGACCCAATGCTTAAACACTTTAGCCTTGTTCTTCAAAGGCTGACCAGTATCTTTGTGTACACTCCATCAGTTCATTCTTTGTTTGGCAAACACTACGATACTAATTGCTTTCAAGATCTTCGTCTTCTATTTACTTGACAGCTACTGCACTTGCTGACTTTCCTTAGTCAGTTACTGAAGTCTTCTTCTGATCAACTTGTGGAAGACTTCATCTCGAATGGTTTCACAACTCTATCTGGATGTTGATTGAGTTGGTGTTTAGATCTTCTGTTAGCTTACATGTCATTCGTTGAGTGCTCTTTTGGTTTCCTTTAGGTGGGATGTATCTTTCTAGTACCAACCGAGGCTTAATTCTTTTGGATATTGCGGGAGTGCTCAATTATTGAGAATCGTGTTTTGCTCTACGATTACGCCTTGGCATTATGAGCACATCTGTTGAAGTCTTAGTTCTACACTCTACGATTCACTTTGGTACGTGCGAGACTCACGACTTTGAGATCGATCTTGACACTCTACGATTTCGACTTTGTGCTCGTTGTCTTCATCCGATCTTGCTCGACCACGATCTCGCCTCGATACGATCAATCAAGAGACTCTACTACTACTCGAGTGTAGTCTACGATTCTTGACTTGGCCCGACATCGAGAGACTCTACGACTTTGAGTGTAGTCTACGATTCTTGACTTGGCTTCGGCAGATGCTCGGTCAACTCGTAGGCAGGTTGTCTCTACGATTCTGAACATGACTTCCTCAGCAGACTACAACTCTGAAAAAGTTCTCCTTGACACACTACGATCCTTCTTTGTCTCTCCTGGCAGTCTACGAACTCTGAGATCTACTATCTTGCAGACTACGATTCTACTTCGATAGCTCTCGAGTTTTCCTTGACTCTCCTGGCAGACTACGATTTCTGATGCAGTGCTCGACGATCAGAAAAGCCTATCTATTACATCATAAGATCAACCTAACAAGCTTGATCTTTCTATATTTATATTCCTTATACATCATTTCTTTTTAAGGACTTTACAAAGCTGTTTTGCTTATGTAGGATCAACCTAACACATTTGATTAATTCATTCTAAGTCGTTGTACATATATTTCTATTATCTATCAAAGGACTTTACAGCTTTTCTTAATGCAAGCATACTTGCATATTCATTCATATATATCATAATCAAATCATATATAAATAGGAATATCATTCACATGCTTATTTCTGACACCAACTATAGATTACGCATAACGGATTATTCATACCCCTAAACATATATATACTACATCTCATCAAATTCATCAATTTAGCTTTCATAGAAATTTTACACAAAACTTAAGAGAATACAATTAGATCTTACCTCTTACTTCTTCTAAATCCCCAGCTAGACAATATGAATCATTGGATTAATTTCCTTCTTCTCCTTTGAATTCTCAGAATCCTTCTTAAAATTTTCACTAAAAATTTCATCTATTTCTCTCTCAATTTCTCTCCTTTCTCTTTTCCTCTGTTTTTCTTTCTCAGCCATACGAAATAAACGTAAAACCAAATTATTGATAAAATACGTGACTTGTCAGTTATACACACAAGAGTTCAGCAGTTCTGGAGAAACAAAGGGTCTAAAACCTATTTGGTTAACCCTCAAATAAACTCCCTTAATTTATTTTCATTTTATTTCATTTTCATACTATATACTATATCCTCTTATCCTCTAAGTGTCACACTTTTACTATAATGCTAAATTATTTAGCTAGCTACACCGAATAATTATACAATTATATTATGTATAATTATTACACTATACATTATGAAATTATATTCATGAACATCTTTATAAACATCTCAATTAGAATAATTAATATTTATTTCAATAATTATTTTAATAAATTATACAATTATTATGTATAATTATTTAACTTCTTTTCCTTCTATAAATTGTCCCAAGACAATTTATTTAATCTCTACATCTAGTCACAACTTAAATATTAATTTAATTCATTAACCCTAACACTAATATTTATTTATAAATATAATTGGTTCTTTCTCATCTCATAGCTCAATCCATTTCTCCTTAACATAATATAATATATTAAGACATCACTATATGCAATATATTAATTCTCATATTATTAAAACAAATATATTCAGATTAACTCACTACTTCAATTAAGTGAATTACCCACATTATTTATGAAACTTAATTCATAACAATTACATTGACAATCAAGGAATAATAATCATTATTATTCAGTTAATTTCCTTTACCTCCATATTCCCTTTTTGTAACTAACTTTCTTCATTTTCTTTAATAGTTTAATTAACTGTTAAATCTCATATCCATTTAATTTCCTAACACCAAATTACATATTTCAAAATATATATATAACACATCTCATAAAAAGAATTTTATTTATTAAATTCTTATTCTAATAATTTCTGAAAATTCATGTTGTCACAGTTTTAGAATGGCTTGGCTTAGCGTTGAGCCATGACCCAAGTCTTAGGGTTAAAACCTAAGACTTGGTGTCAAAGCTAATGTGTTGGACATTATCCCATGTGGGATAATGAAGAGGTGACTCATCTTATCTAAATAAGATGATAAGAGGCAAAATGGCAAAGGATCGTGGTCATAATATGGCAAGGTGGAGGGACATGTAACGCCTCAAATTCGTAAGTTACCTTTTACGCCGACTTGGTGCTCACGATACTATAAATATCTATTCATCCATGCATATACTAACTTAAACTTGTCTTTGTAACGATTGTAATCTGAGCAAATTTTGTAATAAGAATTATAAATATTTATCGAATAAAATAAATATTTTTGGAAATTATTTTTGGAATGATTTATTTGGTGTAATTTTGTTACCCAAATATATATGGGTTACTTGTATATTTTTGATGCGTAATTTTAGTACGCTAATGTATTAGAAATATAATTAATCCAATTAAAAGAATTAAATTTAATTGATAAATGGTTAAATCGAAATTCTAATTAAAATGATAAAGTCCAAGTGTAAGAAATTAATTATTTCAATATATGGGAATTGAATATCCAATTTAATTTTAGAATAAACCCAATTTAAATCTAAATCGATAATATTTAAAAATTGGTTTAGTGGGTAGATAAATGGGATATAATTTGAGAAGTGGAGTTGGCTAAATAATTTAGCAGATAAGGTAAAAATGTGTTAGCCAATTAAAAATAAGAGAGGTATAATTGGATTGTATATAGCACGATTATATAATCAAATCATATAAAATAGTGCGAAAGCGAGATAAATTGGAATTTTTTAAAATTTTTCATACAATCCCATGATATGATCATGCTTTGTGCTTAATTATCAATATAAACGAAGAAGAAGATCAAAATTATACCCTTGAAGATTCGAGCTTCCTTAGGTGCAAGTTCAACTCCTAGTCCTTTGTGCTCTCCTTGAATACGCAGGATTGGGTTCCTTCCTTTGATCAACGTTAACCACCCAGGCGTTTAGCTTCTAGAGGTGATCCACCAAGGAAGAACAAAAACTCAACAAGAAGGGTGTTTGGCTAAACCCTAGTTTTTCTTATCTCTAATAGAAAAGGTGTACTCTCCCAACTCTTGGAATAATGAGTGTATCTATTATCACCATCGATCTCTCCATAAAAAGGCTTTCTTATTTATAGATGTAGGCAACTCTCCTAAACTATTTAGGAATTGAGTTTTTATTTAATTAATTAATCTCTTTTAATTGATTAGGCTTCCTAATCTCATTAGGAATAATTAATTAAACATTTTAATTAATTAGCCTCCTAATCTTATTAGGAATATATGAGAGTACTAATATTAATTAATTTCCAAACAACTTTAGAAATTAACTTAATAATAATAGTAGTAATAATAATAAGACTCCTCTTATTAATTTATATTTAATATTTTCAAAATAATAAATATTAAGCTATTTAATTTATTGTATCATTATAGATTAAATTAAATATACTTAATTTATTATTACAATTATGTCATTTACTTCTTAAATAAATATTCTTCCTTTTATGGTGTGACCCTTTAGGTTATCTATATTGAACCGGTTGTGAATAAATCAAGTAAAACAATTCTAATCTTATTCAAATAAATAAATTAAAATATTAATTTATTTAAATAAATAACATTTATTCTACAATAAGGATAAGTCTCCTTAGCGATCAACGACTTTCCACATAATATAGATTTTATCATTAATCATAAAATAACCTTCGAGTAAATAGTTACCGTACAATTCAATCCTTCCACTATACAATGTCCCAATTAAATATAAGATATGAAATTACTGTCTAGTCTTATTTTATTTAATTATATATATTTTGATTCACAAAAATGCATAATTCTGAATAAATACAAATTAGAAACTCCTTTCTAATTTTATTCCACCTTGGCCAGTGAGTTCTGGATTGTCATATATCGAATCACATAGGACATATCTCTTATTTTACTAGAAGCGGTAGATACTTTATTGATCATTCATTATCTCCATATATAACTTATTACACCCAAGTATACCCTTTGATATATCCTAAGGGTCTTAAGGAATAAGTCAAAATATAATTAATTATACACAAGATACTATGATGATCTCAAGTCTAAAAATCATTTGCACTACTATCACTATAGGAATTCCTATTAACATGCAAGTAAAAATCCATTAGGTATTCCTTAACGAGCCACGTTCAGTGAACTTATTCTCCAATAAGCACCCACATACTTGCTTTAGTGTCTCCACAAATGATCATGAGATCAATCATCCTCATTCAATGACCAAGCAACGTATATACTAATCTATCTGGATTCACTAATCCCCTTTTTAGTAATCCATCGATTGGGAACATTTTAGTTTTTAAGCTATCTAAGAATTTAGATCTCATTAGCATAATCTCATCATGATTCTAAAAGCATTGCTTAAAACTATGGGTTTATCACATATTATTAAAACAACATCATGTAGATAAATTAAATATCTTTAGTAAATAAATACTTTTATTAATAAATGAATAAGATTGTTTACAAAGTATTTGCTCTATCATCATACATGATTGACTTGTATGCATA
This sequence comes from Panax quinquefolius, assembly GCA_020205615.1. Lineage (NCBI taxonomy): Eukaryota > Viridiplantae > Streptophyta > Magnoliopsida > Apiales > Araliaceae > Panax > Panax quinquefolius. The sequence goes on from CM035166.1 coordinate 96,472,881, forward strand.
CTACTTTCAATCTGCCATTTGCACTAAAGTCAATCGCCATGGTATTTGATTCCCATTTTCTCTAAGTGACGATCAAACTGTTATTGTGTTAACGCTTTAGTAAATGGATCTGCAATGTTGTATTGAAAGTACACACACTCCAGGACGACATCTTCTCTTTTAATGATTTCTCTAATCAAATGAAATCGCCGCAACATGTGTTTGGCTTTCTGATGAGACCTGGGCTCCTTAGCCTGTGTAACAGCTCCGGTGTTGCCACAGTATAAGGGGAATGCTCCTATATTGCTAGAAACCATACCAAGTTCTGTTATGAACTTCTTCATCCAAACAGCTTCCTTTACAGCTTCACTTGAAGCTATGTACTCTGCCTCTGTCACTGAATTAATAATTGTTTGCTGTTTTGAACTCTTCCAACTCACTATGCCACCGTTTAAGGTAAAAACATACCCCAAAATAAATTTACTGTCATCTTGGTCTGTTTGAAAGCTAGAGTCTATATAGCCTTCTAGTTTCAATTCAGTCCCGCCGTAGACATGAAATAGATCCCTAGTTCTTCTTAAGTACTTTAGGATATTTTTCACTGCCTTTCAGTGCTCTTCTCTAGGATTCGACTGATATCTGCTTTTTACACTAAGTGCATGAGCACCATTCGGTCTAGTACATATCATATCAGTATCTGATAGATCGTATTGCTTAAGCATAAGGAATCTTACGCATACGATCTCTCTCCTCAGGTGTCTTTGGGGACTGTTTCTTGGAGAGATAAATTCCATGGCTCATCGGCATGAGACCTCTCTTAAAATTTTCCATGCTAAACTTCTTTAGCATCATCTCAATGTACGTTCCTTGGGACAAGCCAAGCATCCTTTTAGATCTATCTCCATAGATCTTTATCCCCAAAATATAGGATGTTTCTCCCAAGTCCTTCACGGAGAAGTGTTTAGATAACCAGATTTTAATCGATTGTAACATAGAAATATCATTCCATATCATTAATATATCATCAACATATAATACAAGGAATGAAATAGCAATCCCAATAACCTTCTTGTACACACATGGTTCATCCTCATTTTTGATAAAATCAAAATCTTCGATTGTCTCATCAAAACAGACGTTCCACCTACGAGAAGCTTTCTTCAACCCATAAATGGATCTTTGTAGCTTACAGACTTGATTTGTCCCAGCCGTTGAAACAAATCCCTCTAGATGTGTTATATACACATCATCCTCAAGTTTCCCATTGAGGAAATTCGTTTTCACATCCATCTGCCAGATTTCGTAGTTATGATAAGCTGTAATCACAAGCAAATCTGAATGAACTTGAGCATAGCTACTGATGAGAAGGTTTCATCATAGTCAACTCCTTATCTTTGTTTGAAATAGTTTACAACCAGTCGAGCATTATAGGTCTTTACCTTGCCATCCGCTCCAATCTTTCTTTTAAAGACCCATTTGCACCCAATAGGCTTAATGCCTTCAGGTGATGAAACCAAAGTCCATACTTGATTCTCATACATGGAGTTCATCTCGAATTTCATGGCATCTAGCCACTTCTCTGAGTCTTTACTACTCATAGCATGTTCGTAATTCAATGGATCATCATCACTTATGATGTGTACCTCATCGTCATCCTCTATGACGAATCCATACATATCAGGTATCTTCGGTACTCTTCCAAATTTATAAATATGGTGTTGTACAGAAGGTGTCTCTACTTGTACAGGTTCATCCATTTAACCTATAGTGGTTTGTGGTTCTTGAATTTCTTCAAGATCTATTTTCCTCCCACTAGCCCCTTCAAGGATAAACTCTTTTCCAAGAAGGCAGAGTGTTTAGCAGCAAACACCATTTGCTCAGTAGAATTATAGAAATATTATCCTAAACTTCTTTAGGATATCCCACAAATGTGCATTTATCCAATCTTGTCCCAAGCTTATCATTTTTAAACTTTTTCACATAAGATGGACATCACCAAATCTTAACATGCTTAATACTAGGTTTCCTCCCTGTCCACATCTCATATTGGAGTCTTAAGGATGGATTTTGAGGGGACCTTATTTAGTAGATATGTAGTCGCTTTAAGGGCATAACCCCAAAAGGAAACTAGAAGATTGGTAAAAGTCATCATGGAATGAACCATGTCCAACAATGTTCGATTTCTCCTTTCAAATACACCATTTAACCGTGGAGTCCATTGTGAGATTATACCATTTTTTTAGACAATTGAAAAACTCACTGCTTAATTATTCACCTCCTTGTTCCGATCAAAAAATCTTAATACTCTTTCTAGTTTGCTTCTCTACTTCACTTCTGAACGTTAACTCTTTGAACTTTTCAAATGATTCAGATTTGTATTTTATTAAATGCACCTATCCAAATCTTGAGTGATCATCAGTGAAAGTAATAAAATAAGAATACTCTCCTCGTGCATTCGTTGTCATAGGTCCACATACGTCTATGTGTACCAACGCTAATAACTCTGTAACTCTTCTCATTTTCCACTACAAGAAGATTTAGTCATCTTACCTATGAGACAAGATTCACAAGTTGGATATGATTCATAATCCGATAGCTCTTAAACCCATCTTTATGCAACTTGGATAATCCTGTTTCATTGATATGACTGAGTCTATAGTGCCACATAAAGGTATAATTAACATCATCTCTTTTTCTTTTATTAGTTTGTTCAATTTGAAGTATATTTTCATGAAAGTCAAGTATGTAAAGTCCATTTTGTAAATTACCAACACCAAATAAAACATTATTATTATAAATAGAACAAATGTTGTTCTTTATTATAATATCAAAACTATCCATATCCAATAAAGAAATTTAAATAATGTTTCTAATGAGTGTTGGAATAAAATAATAATTATTTAAACTAATGGACTTGCCCGTAGGCAGTGCTAAACAATAAGTCCCTACAGCTAATTCAGTAACCTTTACTCTATTTCTCACTCATAGGACGACCTCATCCTTGTTCAGCTTTTTACTTCTGACTAGTCCCTGCATAATATTACATATGTGAGAACCAAAACCGGTATCCAATACCCAAGTAGAAGATTGAATTTCAGAAAAATTAATATCAATCATGAACAAATCTTTATCGCAAGTCGAAGCTTCTACAAGCTTCTTCTGCTTTTGTTCCACAAGGAACTCCTTGCATTTCCTCTTCTAGTGACCCGGCTTGTTGTAATGGAAGCAGATTCCTTTGCTAGCTGGATCAGGTTTCTTTTGATCCTTCACTTTTTTCTTTCCCTTAGCCTTTTTGGTTTTCTTCTTTTTAGAAAATACCTTGGGCCTCTTCCTTTTCTTGGAAGAATCATCCACTATTAAGACATGGTCCTTCTTGGATGGAAAATGACCTTCAACAGTTTTTAACATGTTAAGTAACTCAGGCAAGCTGACGTCCAACTTATTCATGTGAAAATTCATAACAAATTGTGAGAAAGTGTCAGGGAGTGACTGCAAGACTAAATCTTGACTTAACTCCCCATCCATGACGAACCCAAGCTGTCCAAGACGTTCAATAAAATTGATCATTTTTAGGACATGAGTCTCAACAGCAGTGCCCTTGGTAATCCGAGATCGGAAGAGCTCCTTAGATATCTCATATCTAGCAATCCTACTTTGTTCACCATACAACTCTTGAAGATGCAGCAATATAGTAGGAACATTCATGGTTTCATACTAACGCTAAAGCTCGTTACTCATGGATGTGAGCATGATGCATTGAGCCACGGATGCATCATCATGCCACTTATTAAAAGTAGCAATCTCTTCCTCAAAGGCTATTTGTACAACATTTGTAGGGACAGACGAATTTAAGACATAAGAAATCTTTTTAGCAGTGAGAACAATTCTCAGATTCCTTAACCAGTTCGTATAATTTGGTTCGGTCAGTTTGTTAGCATCCAATATGTTACGTAATGAAATTAGTGAGTGCGACATTTTCAAAATTTTGCATGTGAAAAAACAACATTTTAGCAAACATTCATTTTATTATTTAAATTTACCAAAATAACTTAGGTTTTGTTTTAAATTGGTACTTCCCACTATTTTCTTCAAATTATATTACCCTCATTATATAGTTCGGTAATATATAATTAAAGATATGCTAGTGAGAATAAGGATCCCATTTCAAATGTATATAGCTTTGTGTGTGCACAACAAACTATATATAAAATAAATAGATAAACAACTGTTGTCAATTACATCATCATGTAACTCCTTGTATTTTGCCTCTTAAATCATAATGGTCAAGTGTGTGCACAGCCGAACTACAATGATTTTAGTTAAGGAAGCATACTTGGAGCATTAATCTTATTATACAACCACAATATATAGCAGTCACAATAACAACTATTGTATTAACAAATCAATGTAACAGCCATTTCATGTCTATTTAAAACATCCGACCACTAACAAACCCATTTTACTAACAAAATAAAATGAAAAGGAATGGAAAGAGTCTAAGGTGGTGTTTGATTACATCTTAATGCATCTTAACAGTCCACCTCTTAATGTTTTTTAATAGTTCACATATTTGTATTAAGAGATCCTCTGAATAATTAAAATATAAATATGAGTCTAAACTATTTAGAGGACCTCTTAATACAAAAATGTGGGCCATTAAAATGTATTAAGAGGTGGGCTGTTAAGATGCATTAAGATGCAATCAAACAACACCTTAGCTTGCTTACCTTGCTAGCTTAGAGATTAAGGTTGTTGTGTTGCTTCAACTAAATCTTACCTTTTTAGCCGAAGCTGTAAGACCCCAAATTTTATGAAATGAAAGTATTCAATTTTCTTATAATTATTATTTTATTTCGTAAATGGTTAAATTGATAAAAGTTTAAAGTTAAGGGTGATATGTGAAAATTTTTGCAAAGTAAACAAGTGGTTATAAAATATTCGTTTGGTCGGGGAATATTTTTTTTGTCGGGAAATATCCGATGACAACTGGCACAATCATTGGTGGACCCCTAACGGAAGTATTGTCATAGTAAGAAAATGACATAATTATCTTTTATAAAATAAATCTACGAAAGTGTTACCGTTAAAACCGTTGAACTACCCAAGAGTAAATGTACAAAATGAATACGCTGTGGTTGATATAGTAGCACTTACTCAGATTGATTATTGATGCTTACGTAAGAAGTCACCGCTTATACTCAATTATTACACAAGAATTGTTGCAGATCATATCTCTCATATTATTGATTTAATTATTGTCACAATATCATCTGCATAATATTTATTTTTATTAAATCAATAATTGAGACGACAAAGTTATTCATATTATTATTTGCGATATTGACGATGTCTAGAAAGTTATGTCGAGGAGAGGTTTGGTCACCTAATTGCGCACCAATAGGGAAAAATCCTTATCGGAAAGCCCCCTTTTTCCTAGGAACGACCTGGTTGTTAAATATTGCGAGTTAGGGGGAGATTTTAAAAAGAGGAGATTCAACAATGGCATTGTGAAGACGTCAGCTCCAGCAACAACTGGTTTTAAGGGAGGAGAATGACCACCGGTTGTAATCTATAAATGTGGAAAAGAGGGACATATCAGCCCAAACTGTCCACAACAGTTCAAGGTATGCTATAATTATAGAAAGGAAGGACATATCGCTTCAAGATCAGATCAGAGCGAAACCAAGTCCAATGGGATGGTGACTCAAAAGGCTGTTCCCATAAAAGTAAAAGTCAACGGTTCCTGGAAGAGCATTTGTCGTGACTGGTCAAAATACGAGGAACCCAAACGAGGTGATCACGGGTAAGCTAATCATAAATTCTTGCGAAGTTTATACCTTACTAGATATCAGTGCTACCCATTCATTTATCTCTCCTGCTTGTGCTCAACGTTTAAACTTGACTCCGGAGAAATTAGACTTTGACTTATCTTTGGAGACTCCATTAGGGGAAACTTTCATTGCATCCACTATTTATAAATCTTGTTTGATCCAAGTTAGTACCATCACATTACCTGTTGATCTTATTTCTTTGAAAATACTTTCATTTGATGTGAATTTAGGGATTGATTGGTTAACCACTCATTATGCTAAAATTGATTATTTTCGTAAGGTTGTTAGTTTTCATATTCCTAACCAACCTATTATACGATTCCAAACAACCAAACCACTAAAGTCAATCACTGTCATATCAAGCCATAAAGCTATTCGTTTATTGAAAAACGGATGTCAAGCTTTCTTAGCCCATGTCACGGACTTGAACAAAAACACGCCGATGTGAATAATATTTCTATTGTTAGTGAATTTCCGACGATTTTTCAAGAACTTCCTGGCCTACCCCGTAAGAACGTGAAGTTGAATTCTTTATCGACCTTGAACCCAGTACAAAGCCCATTTCTAAAACCCCATATCGAATGGCTCCTATTGAATTTCGTGGAGTTAAAGGTCCAACCATGGAGTTGTTGGACATCGGTTTCATTTGTCCTAGTACATCTCCTCGGGGTGCTCCCTGTTTTATTTGTAAAGAAGAAAGACGGGAGTATGCGATTTTGTATTGACTTTCGAGAATTGAACCATGTCACCATCAAGAATAGGTATCCGCTACCTCACATTGATGACCTGTTTGACTAGTTGCAAGGAGCACAATTCTTTTCAAAAATCGATCTTCGATTCTCGGATATCATCAGCTGAAGGTTAAAACTGAGGATATTCCAAAGACCGCCTCTAAATCAGACGGCATTATGAATTCTTAGTAATGTCTTTTGGATTGACTAATGCTCCTGCTGCTTTCATGAATATGATGAACCGAGTATTCAAGGAATATTTGGATCAGTTTGTTGTTGTCTTTATTGATGACATCCTCATCTATTCCAAAAGCCGTGAAGATCATGAGCGTCATTTGAAGTGGTAATCGCAAAGGCTTCGTGATAACAAGCTATATGCCAAGTCAAGAAATGCGAAGTTCGCTTGAGGAAGTAGAATTCCTTGGGCACATGGTGTCAAAACATGGAGTGTCTGTTGACCCGGCGAAGATTGAAGCAATATAAAGTTGGGAGCAACCGAAGTTGGTGACCGAAGTACGTAGCTTTCTGGGCTTAGCTGGTTATTATCGAAGATTCTTGGAAGGATTTTCTCGAATCTCTACTCCGTTAACTCAGCTGACTCGTAAAGATACAAAATTCGTATGGAGCAAAGAATGCGAGAAGAGTTTCCAAGAACTCAAGAGGAGACTCATTTTGGCACCTGTTCTGACAATACCGTCTGTTCGGATGGATTTGTTATCTACAGTGATGCGTCGGGCAAAGGGTTAGGATTTTTTCTCATGCAACATGGGAAAGTCATAGCCTATACCTTGCGACAACTTAAAGAATATGAGAGGAATTATCCTACTCATGATCTAGAGTTTCAATGAGGCGCTTTTTGCGTTGAAGATATGGGACACACCACCGTATGGGGAGAAAGTGGAGATCTACATGATCATAAAAGTCTCAAATATTTCTTCACCCAAAAAGAACTCAACATGAGGCAAAGACGTTGGCTCGAGTAGTTGAAAGACTACGACCATACCATTCAATACCATCCTGGAAAAAGCGAATATGGTAGCCGACGATTAAGTAGAAGATCTTATGCAGAACGAAATATGATGTTGTCAACACAAAGGCCCATTTTGTATGACTTGCAAAGGATGGAGATAGAGATAAAGGCTCCAAGTACCCACGTGATGATATCAAGCATACAAGTAGAACCAACTTTAATCGATAAAGTTAAAGCGCGCCAAGCTACGGACATGGAGTCGATGCGTATGAAGAAGAAAGTTCAAGAAGGTGTTATTCGAAGCAAGAATCGATGAAGAAGGAATACTTTGAGTCAACTCCGGACTTTGTGTTCCTAACGATTCGACTTGAAGCATAGAATCATGATGGAGGCACACAACACCGCTTTGTAATCCATCTGGGAGTACCAAAATGTATCATGATCTTCGGACATACATTTTGGTGGAATAATATGAAGAGAGAGATCGCAAAGTTTATCTCGAGGTGTTTAACTTGTCAACGTGTAAAGGCGAGCATCAAGTGCCAAAGGGTCCATTGCAACCACTTGAGATTCCAAAATGGAAGTGGGAACACATTACTATGGATTTCAAGCATGTGTCTTCCCAAGGTTTCTCAAGGCATAGATGCGATTTGGGTTATTGTTGATAGATTAACCAAGTCCGCTTCATTTCTTGCCTATACGGAGACTTATTCCTTGAACGCCTTGCTAGTATGTACGTAAATGAGATTGTGAGATTGCATGGCATGCCAGTATCCATAGTTTCGGATCGTGACCCAAGATTCACTTCAAGATTTTGGGTTAGCTTGCAGAAAGCTATGGGCATGGATTTACGATTCAGTTTGGCATACCATCCTCAAACGGACGGACAATCAGAGAGGACTATTCAAACTCTTGAAGATCTATTAAGACTTTGTGTCCTAGATTTCAAAGAGAGTTGGGATAAGTACCTACCAATGGTGGAATTCTCCTACAACAACAGTTATCAGGCAAGTATAGGTGTGGCTCCATTCGAGGCATTATCAGGCAAGAAAGTGTCCATCTCCAGTATGCTGGGATGAGGTGGGAGAAGCAACGTTATTGGGACCAGAGTTGGCACGAATGACTACAGAGAAGATCCAAACGATTCGACAACGTATACAAACGGCACAGGATCGACAAAAGAGTTATGCGGATCTTCATCGAAAGGACGTGGAATTTGACATTGGGGATCATGTATTGTTACGTATTGCTCCATGGAAGGGAGTTACAAGATTCGGGAAGAGAGGAAAGCTCAATCCACGATTTATTGGTCTATTTCAAATTCTTGACCGAGTAGGAAATATGGCCTATAGACTCGCGTTACCTCCAAACATGTCTCATGTTCATAACGTTTTTCACATATCTGTGCTTTCTAAATATGTGAAGGACCCGAACCACATTATTGAGTTAGAACCAGACGAGATGGCCGAAGATTTAACGCATTTAAGAGGTACTGCACAAGATCTTGGATAGAAAGGAGCATGTCCTACACACAAAGGTCATACCACAAGTCAAAGTTTTATGGAGGAACCATGATATTGAGAAAATGACCTGGGAGTTGGAAACGGAAATGAAAGCGAGGTATCCTCAACTTTTTGAAACACTGTGTACGTACTTCAATTTTGAGGACTTAAATTTCATAAGGAGGGAGGTTGTAAGACCCCAACTTATTATAAATGAAATTGAATTTTCTATTTATTATTTTGAAATAGTAAGGGTTGAATTGATTAATGTGGTTAGTTATGGGTAAAATGTGCAAATATTTCAAATAAGCAAGTGGTTATAAAATATTCATTATTATTTTGGGAATATTCGTTTGGTCGTAGAATATTCTTCCGCTTGGGAATATTCAGATACTGCAGCAGCCTTTTTGTGGGCCCCATAACGAAAAAAGCGATTGGATGAAGAAAATGACAAGTATGAGTTTTTATAAATAACGGCGTAGTTGTTACCAATTAACACCGTTGGAATATCCGGTGGTTAAAACACAAGAATTCGCATTGTTGACAAAAGAAGACACACCGTATATTGCACCAATTATTGATTCTTACGTAAGAAGGCATTACTCAATAATTGTTACAAAGAATTATCGCTCAATATTTTATTTTATTGATTCAATAATTGCTATTTTGATATTTTATATTATTGTTGTTTTAATAATTGTCACTACACAGTATTTCTCATTATCAGATCAATGATTTATATTATCTTAATAATATTACTAGATAACATTATTGGCAATGTCTAGAAAGTTCGCTCTAAGGAGAGGTTTGGTCACCTAATCATGCGCAGCCAAAGAAGGAGAGAATTTTTATCGAAAGCCCTCTTCTTCGGGAACGGCTGGTTGTCATTATTGTGATTCTGTAATATTATTTGTAAATAATTAATTATTGATTTTTATGATAAGGAAACTATTTATTTATGTGGATATAAATGGAGGAATTTTTAGAAAAGTGAAAATTGTTGAAAATTGATATTTTATCTTTTTCGATAAAAAATAATTTATTATTATATTATAATAATATAATAATGGTGATATTTTTACAATGAATGTGGGATATATGAGTAAATGAGGAGAAGGAGTATTTTTGTTGCAATAAATACTAAAACATGTTAAACATGTTGGTGGACCCAATTTTGATTGAAATTTGATTATACCTGTAAAAATCGTCAGATGTGGATTTTATCAATTTTGTTTGGAATTTGGAAAAACTTTCTTCTGCAAAGTTGTAGAGAATTTAATTTCCTATAGAAGAACATGAGATTCGAATTTTTCTGATAAAAGGGCTATTTATTATGAATTATTAAAGTTCGGAATAATTGATTTTTGGAGTTTTAAATAATTTTAATAACAAAAATGTTTTTTTTTTATTTTGGTGAGGTGAGCCACTTGGTGGCTGATGTTTTTGGGCAAAAGAAGGGTGCGTAGGAAATTTTAAAAAATATATTAATATTTTATTAAATTTTCTGCTTTGGTGTTCTAAGCATTTTCCTATAAATAGGGTGCTTAGGTTAGAATTGAAAATCACACCAGAAACTAAAGATTTCTCTCTCTATATTATCGAGCGTATTCTTGTGAGTATTTTTATACTTTGAGTGTTGTTATACGGTGCAAGTTTCTTTCAGCATTATATCCGATATTCAGTCAGAAGTACTATTCTTTTCGAGGTAAGGGATGTTATTTTCTTCGTAAATGATATTATTTATTTTAATATCATTATGTCGAAATATTGGTCTGAAGTTTTTATCAAATTTAGAACTTTTTGTGTCGGGGTTACTATTCACGATACTACGAAGATTATTCACGATATACTAAGACTATTCATAGAAAAATGAATTTTTTTTTCTTTTTGTCCAAGATGTCTATTATGGATACTATCTTTGATTGTATCTATGTTTTGATCTTTATTTTTGAATTCTGCTTCAAAATTGGTTATTATGGAGTATTATTGAACTTGGATAAAACTGTAATACGAATCCCTAATATTTGTTCTTTTATCTCACTGAATTAGTTTTCTTTAAAATATTTTTCATCATCCTCAGTCCTAAATGATGATATTACTAAATATCTTTGGTCTGTAGTGCAAAGATAAATGATTTCTGATGAATTTCTTTAGCCCGTAGTGCAAAGATGAACAGGTGTTTAGATGAACATGACCAACTGATGAATATCTTTGGCCTATAGTGCAAAGATGAATATTTGATTCCAGATATATATTGATTGATGTTACAGGGATAAATATTGACGATGGACTTTTAAATTCATATATAGAAGATAGTAGATTTTATTCTCTACTTAACTCTTCTAATGAATTATTATTTCTGCTGCGAATATTGATTTAAAATTGGTTGTATATTGTATTCTATTAGATTTTTCCCTGTTGAAGACTAACGATAATTTGTTCTATATTATCTTAGTCATAATATTCTTTATTGGGCTAGTTGAGCTCACCCTTTTCCTTTTTGTTCCATTTTTCTTCTCGTGGAGGCGTAGAATGTAATGAGTACTAGTAAAGGTGTGGAATGATGGTTCTAGAAGTTATTTTAGTAGTCCTCACTATTTTGTAAAATAGTGTATCAATAATTATAATGAGGACTTATTTGAGTGTGGATATTGTCTAGATGACAATATTTGTATTTAAACTCACAGTTTAAGTGTTGTTTTATTTTGCACGACAGTTGTATTAATAAAGTTGTAGTTGTTTCTGTACCATGTATTTGTCGACTCAGAATGGGTGTTGTATACCTATTTTGGGGGCGTCACAAGCATGGTTGAGTTTTTAATGGGGGGGATTTAATTAAGTTAAATCATCCAACACTTAGGTTAATTCTCCTTCATTTCATCTTATGAGCTAAGTAAGGAAGAGAGAGAAAGCAAGAAATAAAAGAAAGTGAGAGGGAGTGCACGAATAAAAGAAGAAGAAGAATGAGCAAGCTTGCAATCTTGTTAGCTAGCTACGAAGAAAAAGAAGAACATCAAAGGTAATTAAGATCATGAACCCTAACCCTTTATCTCTTTGAATTACTTTTCTTTCAATTAGTAATTGTTGGTGGTTGTTGTTTATTGGAAAATCATGAAGGATATTGGAGTAATAAAGATGTGTGGTTTAAACATCTTAAACTACTTGTTAAATTGCATGAAAAGTGGAATCAAAAATGAAAATACAAACCTATGCGTAAAGGAATGGAAAAAAAGACTAATTAGTGGATTGAAATGGGTTGTTTTGATAACCTTTTTAGGTAGCTTATGAAACGTAAAAATTAAGTTCTATGGTGTCATGTTATTCTTTTATGAGCCATGAACATCACCCAACCGGAACGGAACTAAAAGCTTTTGTAACGAAGTCATGACGAATTTTTATGTAAAACTAGTTTAAATGCTAAAAAGAGTTAGTGTAACCCCTGATCCTTGAGCAGTTTTATGTTCCAAATGGTTTGCTGGAAATTTTTTCTATTTTAGGGGTTATGTAGTACGTAAAGTAACGAGTTCGTCGACTTAAGAATGACCTCATTCCGAGTCCGGAGGTGGGAGATATTCCCTTTGGATGGAGACTAGTCAAAACTACCAAAACTAAAAAATTGTTTCGGGTAAGGACTTTTATGCCACTGTTTTGGCTTAAGAATGAACCTGGAAAAATTTAACTTGGGAGGATTTGTAGTAGATGTAACAAGGAAAAAAAATTAACGCGAGAAAGGACTCATTCCTAAAAGGGAGGGTCGAGTTATGACTTTGCAAAGTGGGTACGCCAATAAGGAGGAAAAATCACCTGTTTTGTTTCCAATCAGGGAGTTTTGAACTAATGCAGGCGGGCTAAAACAGATAGGTTAACTTGTCTGGATTGACAGATAGGAAGTTTAAAGCTAAAAAAGACAGGTTAAACTGTTTGCTTTATACTTGTAATCAAAAATGAAAAATAAAAGTTGGGCACGGTGATTGAATCATCAAAAGCGAACACTAAGAACTAAGAATCTAAAGTTAATGTAAGTCATAATTAGCACCAAATTGTTATGTCTAATATGTGTATATGAAATTAAATAGTGTTTCGACCTTAATGAAACGAACATTATAAAACATGAAATAGGGTTAAAGTAAACTATGTGTGACATTTATACTTTGCTAATTGGGATGTCTATGTGTACTAAATGTGTAGGACTTTCAAAGGGCGATTAACGTCGAAGTATAGAAGACGCTTGAGGCAAGTTTTCTAAACTTACTCAAATTTTATTGAGCAAGTATTCTAACTCAATTCAATTTCTGTTTGAATGTCAATTTTTGAGTATATATTCTTGTGAATAATTCATATGTATGCTTCGGTTTACACAATATTTATCAATTGTGCAGCCTTTAGACTTATACAAACTCTCTATTAATGGTATAAGTGTTCAGCTATACTATAATGAATAAATTATTTAACGTTTTTTCTATAATTCATAAATTGTTCAAGTTTTTATTTGACATAAATTGTTCAAGTTTTAAAGTTCGATATTGCATGAACTGTTTGAGATGTACGTCAATGCCATTTGTTCCGACTAGACGAAAAAATCCAGACAGACCCCTGAGGTGGTCAAACAAACGCATATAGTCGTTTAGTTAGCGTTATACAATATAGGGTACATTGGGCTGATCACCCAACGTGCTCGTAAGCCAGACCCGTTCATAGTTGAATTACTATTGAACCCTTGAGAAAATAAAAATGTTCTAGGCATTTTAACCGCTCAATACGTCGTTTCAAAAATGTTAGATAAAAACTAATTTATTATTATTATTCCTATTTATTCGGAATGCTTTCACAACTATTATTCAATTGTAGAAATAGTAACATGATTCTTGATTTTGTTTTTTATTCAACTGTTTATATTTCTTTGAGCTTTGTAACTTATCCTTCCTTTAAATTAAATATTTTCAAATGAAGCCGTAATAGTATCAAGGGTCCTAAGAATGACAAATGAAAAGGAAAGATGGACGAGTAGATATTCGTAACTATTTATAATAATTAGAAGTATTGTAATAATTACTTAATACTTTATCATGTGTTAAAGACTTAAAGGTCTGAGAACCTGCGATTTAGAGTGAGACATATTGTAATAATTAGTAGTTGCATTTATGTCATTATTGTTATGTTAGACGAGAAATATTGCGGAGCACCATATTCGGAGTTTAAAGGTACTCGGATTTTGGGGGCGCCACAAGTTCAGTGTAATTTATGAGGTTTTTACAGGATAAAATTTGTAATACATTTAAGTGGGAAAAGATGAAGTGTAGAGGGGAGACCTTATAAATGTCACAAAATGCGGATGCGGGGCAGGATTGTGAACAAAGCCAAGACATTTAATGTTTTTTCACAATGAGTTGAGTGATAAGTTATATAATATCATGTTGATGCTAACTTCTGTTGCTCATACGCCTTGCAACTGCTCTCGAATAACCCTTGCAAGCTCAACTAATGGCGGTCAACATATTTACACAGTTATAAATACATTACACCCTTATTTTGCTTCAACTCTGACAATAAGTTACTTGTTTATTACTTCAAGAAGGCATCAAGATTAACCAAATGCGTGTAATGGGAGGATATGAAAAAACATATTTACTCGATTGAAAAAGCAAAGTCAATATGAAACTTTTTGCAAATTTAAAGTTGATGCAAATTCTTTTATTTTAGTTGAATATTTAAAAAATACTAAGAAAAACTAGAATTTTGTTTTGAAAGAGAGAAAGTAGAATGAAAAATTAATTGTGAAAGTGATTAAATAATTACCGGATGAATCATCCTTTTCTTAAAATGAGAGGTGCAAGTTCAAAAAATGACATTGTTCTACCTACACATGACAACCATGATTTCCTTTACGATAGTGTTTTGGTGATTTAAATGAATATACAAGTGAATATACAAAATGATGAGGGCATGCTTAGCTTCGGTACAGATGGGCAATAAGAAGATAAAGCTTGGACTGATTCCAATTGGACGGTTTTTAATTGGTTTACTAGCATATGAAGGATTAATTAACTTATTAAGCAAAGGAAGAAGTATATTATTAAAGAAGATAATTTACTGGATCATTTCATGCGAAAATTGAGTTTTATTAAAGATTGTGACAAACTAAGCAAATATTAATTAGTTTATTTGACCAATAAAAAACTAAATAAATGCTACTTAGTTTATCAAATTCTACTTAAATATGGGGACTACTATTCGCTCTTACTTTTCAAATGGGTTTCTAAGTTTCAAAATATAGTACATTCATATACATTTATTCAAACTAAGTAAATTATGGAAAACTAAGCGAATGCTACTTAGTTTATTTTAATTATTTTATGTTATTTTAGTAATCATATAATTTATTTTATTTTATCTCAATTGGCTTATCTTATGTTATTTAATTTTATTATTTTATATTATATTATGTAAAATAAGTTTATGTTATTATATTATTTTATTTTATTTAGTAGTGGCAAGAATTAAGTAAATGCTACTTAGTTTATTTCATTTTATTTTGGTAGTAAGATATGATTAATTAAGTTATTTTATTTTCTTTAAATTATTTTGTATTATATTACATTATATTATTTTATTTTATTTTATGTTATGCTAGTTTATTTATTTATTAAATGGAATATAATTTAAGTAATTTCATAAAGTTTTATTTTATTTTATTTTCTTTATTTTATTTTATTTTGTATTTCATTATATTATATTATTTAATTTATACTAGATTATGTTAATTTACTTTATGTTATTATAGTATTTTATTTAGTAGTTAGTGCAAAACTAAGTAAATGATACTTAGTTTTTTTTATTATCTAATTTTTAATTTAATTAAAATTGTTTTAATTTATTAACTTAAATTAAGGTAATTTGACTTTATTAAATTTATTTTATTATATTTTGTATTATATTATATTATCTATTTTTAAATTTATTTTATTTTAAATTATTTATTTATTATATATGAATTAAATGATTTCATGCACTATTATTTTCTTTTTTAAAATTTATTTTGTATTTCATTATATTATATAATTTATTTTCATTAAATTTTATTGTTTTATATCAATTAATTTATTTTAGTAGTAAGAAACTAAGTAAATGCTACTTAGTTTATTTTAATATTGGAAAACTAATTAAATAATATATAAATACATGCACGACCCATAAAAATTGTAATTGAATAATTTCGATAGAAATTACATTAGAAATAACAAATATACACATTGATACATTCCAAATTGATACATAAGCCAAAGCAAAGAATACAAGTAAATATCAAACCCAAATTTCCAAAGATATCAAACCAAAATTAAACATTATTCAACCTCAATTAATAACAAATTAAACTCTAAATTAAATATCACGGTCAGATTTTTGTTTTATTTATTATCTAACATACCTTGCATACCCTCCTTTAGCGACGGACCAGGCGACAATTCGGTCCGTCACTGTATATAGAACTGTCGTTTTAGTTTTTAGCGACGGACAACATATAGCGACAGTTTTATATATAGCGACAGACCGAAATTGTCGTCCGGTCCGTCGCTAAAGGGGAGTATGCAAGGTATGTTAGATAAGAGTAAGCTTAAGATCCGGACCGTTAAATATCAAACCCAAATTGAACAATAATTTTGCCAAGATTCATCATTTTCATAACAAAAATATATTAAACCTTAAATTAAATACAAATTCCGGCATATTAATCCAACAAATTAAGCTCAAAATCAAATTATCATATACTTCAACAGTATGCAGTGTAGAAAATAAAAAAATAAAAATAAAATTCCAGCAAATATAGAACTTGAGTTTTGAGCACCGATCGATCAAGAGAAGAGTCGGGAAAAGATTGGTCGAACGGAGTTGGGGAACGGCCGGAAGTGGGGCGGTGGGGTGGTGGGGAGGCGAACCGTTGAGGGAGATAGAGTTTGGGGAAGAGAGAGAGAGAGGTTTGTAAGAAATGAATATTCAAATCTGATCTGTAAATAAAATAAGGTTTTAATTATTTTCGACGGAATATTCTGTCGGCAATAAGTCCATTGATAAAATGTTAGTTTCGACGGAATATTTGTCAAAAATAATATTATACCGTCGAGGAAAGTTTTCGCGATGACGGTAATTTTGGCACTTTTTATTGTCATTTATTTTCGACGGAATTTCGTCAACATTAGTCTTCAAGGGAATTATATCCGATGGAATAGTCCGTCAAAAATAGTGTAATATTGACTGAATTCAATCCATCGAAATTAGCCTCATTTTTTGCAGTGATTCAATCTACTCAAATAAATTATAAATAGGACTCTGACTACACAATAAATTATATGCAAAATTTCCCAAGTTTCACAATAACAATGTCAACAAAAAAAATCTAAAACGGTCAAATTAATCTTTAAAATGTGCATGTAATCAACCTGCAAAAGATAAGAGAACAAAATCTTTGCTAAATAGAAAACGGGAAATCCGCAAACAATGAACAAACTAGTGAAAGGCTGAAAGCAGTCGCAAAGTATTTTACACATTAGCTTATGTGATTGATACTATCAGTGTATATATATATATATATATATATATATATATATATATATATATATATATGCATGGATTTGTAAAGACATTTTTTGTTATAATAAAATACGGACTTCACACCCTTTTTTTGTTTTATGTAAAAATTCAACTCCATAATAAAATATTTTTATGGACTGTCGAGGAAAGTTAATACATGATGTGTGATATGGATATATAACAAAACATATCTGCATGCATCAGTAAAGACATTTTTGTTATATGTATCCAAATCACACCCAAAACATCAGACATGTAAAAATTCAAGTTCCATAATTTTTTTTTTTTTTTTTAGTTGTTTTAAAAAAAGCCAAAAAAAAATAGTCCAGTATTTTAGCCTCGTCCAGGACTCCTAACAGGATCCTTCTCTCTCTCTCTCTCTCTCTCTCTCTCTCTCTATATATATATATATATATATATATATATATATTCATTTATGTTGACAGAACATATAAATATTCAGCGACATTGGCAGATGTTTTAGTAATTTGTTTTATTTTTAACGACTTGCTCCCCTTACGACACAAAATAATAAATTAAGACCCCATTCAGTATATGTATTTTTTAATTCACTTGAATTTATATTTAGCGACATAAATATTATTTTTAACCATATTTTTAGCCAAGCAATTATTTATTAAGAATTTTATTGTGTTCACTAGAAACAATATTTAAATTGTCTGCCACTGATTACCCCCTCTCTTCCTTCCCGTATAACCAATCCTTCTTTTGTTGAAGAAATAGAAGATTTGCTGTCATCTAATAGTGCAATTATTTAACCAATATTAAAGAAAACACAATAATGTAGTTTACTTTTTAAATATTAATTAAAGCCTTCTTTTGTTGAAGAAATAGAATGTTAACTGTCATCAAATAGTGCAATTATTTAACCACTAGACAAAACACAATAATGCAGTTTACTCGTCGACTTCAGCCAAATGAGTTGTCTTCTTTATGACGCCCCCAAAATCCGGTCTTTCCTCAAATCCGAATTTGGTGCGTTACGGTGATACTCATTCCATATACACATCCATATATCCTTAAGATATAATTAAATTCTTAAAATATTACAAAATATTTCTTCTAATCCCAGATTCTATTACCTTAAAATCTCTAAATTCTTACAAATAATAAACAATTACATCATTTATTCAATTCCTTAATACGCTTGTAACTTTTATTATCCACAATGTATACATATAAAATATAACAATTACTCTTCAAGTCAATAAATTGATCTTTCTCAATCTTCACCGGATACCTCGGTTCTTTCTAGCTTCGCTAAAAATATTTTTATTTTAAGTAAGTGTGAGCATTCAATCGTCCAGCAAGTCATAGCAGTTGAATAACAAAAAATTCAAGAATCATATATTCTTTTATTAGAAAAATTCAATAACTGAATAATAGTTATGAAGCAGCTTGAATCATATATTCTTTTATTAGAAAAATTCAATAACTGAATAATAGTTAAGCGGCTGAATGAGAATTTTGCATTTCTATCATTTTAAAACATCAATAACATTTATCTTTTCACATATATTAACAACAATATTTCTTATAACACTTCTACAACTTAACTCATTCTAAACAAATACATGTGTAAAGAATCACTTTTTTGACGTGCATATACAAAACACAGTACAAATCGAGTTCTTAACAGTTATCAGTATAGTAAACTGGGTGGCTCCCCACCTAAAACTAATGAATTAGTTTTCCGTCTCATCTACACTGTCTTAACAGTGTTAAACCTCTGCCCATACATAGAAGTTGTTTAGCTCAGTTACTACAAGCTAACGATTAAAAAGTACGACTGTACATACAACTTAACTCAATTAATATCTTAAAATTTTGTCCAGCTGAAATAATCAACATAGACTCATTCTTAACACAGTTCATGATTAAATAGAACTCTTATCACTTGAACAATTTAACCACATAATAGTTCATCTCAAAAGCACATAAGTGTAGAAAATTGACACAGCACAATTTAAAATAAACATTGTTATTTCCCAGAGGCACAATATAGATCTAGTATGGGGTTGAAAAGATCTTTAAAATTTCTTTCATAATTACTTATTTAGGAATTACAAAATAATCAATTAATCAAGATTATCTATACTTAGCGGAATATAAGTTTGAAAACTCCCTTTAAAGATTTACTTTAAAATCTCAGTTATTAATTAAACAAGCTTTATGTATAATCAAATACATAGCAGATATAGCAGTTATATGTTGTAGAAGGTAAAGTGAAGAATGTTAGGGACACAATAGATTTTAAGTAGTTCAGAGACTAAATAGCTTCTACTCCACTCTTCTGCTCAATGAGCATGGAATCCACTAAATGATTCGGTCACCTAGACCAGGACACACTGCCCTCATCAAGCCCCACAGATTTGGCTATTTTAGTCTCAATAGACAAGGACACAAGGACCTCTTCAAGCCCTGCAGACTTGGCTATTTTAGTCTCAACAAACAAAGACAGAAAGACCTCTTCAAGCCCAGCAGACTTGGATATTTTGTCTCTAGGATAAGGATCCTCCGACCCTGCTTCGGTCACTAAGATCGGGATCCACCGACCCTAATTAGGTTACATAAACCAGATTGTTCTAATTCTTCTTCTTGATTGGAGAAGTTTTGTAGAGGTCTTCTTTGAGATGGCTTGAATGCTCTTCATCTTATGGACTCAAAGAACTTTGTTGATCATCCTCTCGATGCTTGTTGAACTTCATTGTTGGTGAAGTTTGATCTCTTTTGATTGTCAACAGCTCTTTATGATCAATGTTGATGTGTTGCTAAACTATTCTTTTTAAGCTCGTTGTCATTGGTGCTTAGCAGCTTTGAACGGTCTCAAAATCGTAGCTTGTGTTCTCCATCTTTGATTGGTTGATTTTAAGTGTTCATGATGAATCGTATGGTGGGAATTTGATATCTCCCTTCTAATTTATCACTATTACGTCATCTTCATCAACTACATGGCTTCTTTATATTTGAATATTACGTTCTGCCATGTCCTCCCCTTTGCCGGCTCTACAGCTCTGACACTTCTTCTCCAGAGCTTCCCAGCTCTCTTGGTCTTTGGCACTGCGGCTCTGACCTTGATATATTCTCATCATCCCTCTTGTGATCTGATGAGGTGTTGCCAAGATTATCTTGTTAATCTTCCTTTCTCTTTCGACTTGGCGTTGATGAACATTTCTGCGTCAGAGAGTTTTCTTTTTCTACGATCTTTGTTGTTCAGCTCGATGTTCATCTTCTGATGATGATTCTTCTTATATGTAGAAGTATAATGCGTGTCATCATTTTCTTTGTTTAATTTGAATGAAGATGTCTTTTATACTTCAATGAAACCTTCCCACTGAGAAGTATTCGTTGGAGCATTTAATGCAACACTATGGATGAATAGAATTTTTCTGAAAATCAAACTTTTGGTTTACACGAGGACGTGTAAAAAGATAAGTGTGGGGGAATTTGATGAGTATGAAATATATTATGTTTTTATCCCTTAATACTTAATCTTTTGTATTTATATTGTGCCTAAATATATTCATTGCTTTTATATTTTTATTTTAGGTACAATTGAAGGGATTTCATGATATAGGAAATAAATTGGAGGAGGTTTACGGGATTCCTAACAGATCAAGGACTCAACAATCAGTATCATAAATGGATTTGGATTCAGCTTATTTTTACGCGATAAAGAGTTTAAGCACATGGCAATTGTGGGATTTAATTCCAATTTCAAATCTGATTTTTGGATTCTAGAAAATTAGTTTTTACAATTCTATTGTAATTAGGATTTCTTTTAGACTAAGATTTATTTCCAAATTATATTTTATTTCTTTATGAAAATTAGTGTGATTTGTAATTCTTTTTAGGATTTGAATTTCTACTTCTCATAGGATTTAGGGACTTGTCTAGCACTATAAATAGAGGATGATAGTCAAAATTTTATTTATTCAATTATCAACTATCATCTATGGAGTGCGCACTCAAGAGCATGTCAGGCTAGTTCTTTTCATTCAGTTCTAAAGGGAGGTGAAACCATGTTACAAGTAATTGATTAATTGAGTATTATTATTTATTTCTTCTTGTATGAAATTTCTTCTGATAATCTGTTTTCATTGATTGCATGCTAATTGATTTAATTGATTCTATATTGCCAATTGAATTAATTTGATCATTATCATATGCTAGATTAAGATTGATATTACGTGTAATTGATATTTGTCTTCATCATAAGTAGCAACTTGGTAATAACCGATTGTGGACAAGCTTTTTATGTATTGCTACGATTATCAAAAATAAGTAAAACAAATCGAGCTTATGTGTTTGTTGCTTGGACTAGCCTAATTTCTATTTCTTAATGCTTCTATCATATTAAATCTAGAGAGCTTATTCTAGGTTGTATGCTAGTTAGAATCGGTGGGAGTGTGAGGACCCGTAATTTTAAACAATTCTAATTTTTACGATTACTTTTTTTTTTTTAATTAATATTGGTATTGATTATCAATATTATGTCGAGTGTTTGTGATATGAGCTTAGCAAGATGGTCAAACTATTTATCGATCGAGTAAAATGTATGAAGTTATGTTAAAGCAGATGATTAAACCCTAACCCTAGTTACGGATATAAGGATTTGATAGTTAATACATTTATTATAATTGTATATGTGATTACGTATTTGTACTGTATGGGATTAATAATCAAGTATTGTTCAAATAAGGTATAACCTTAGTAAACCCTAATGGTAGATGAGAAACCCTAATCTGTAGTAAAGAAACTCTAACTATTAGTTAGAAACCCTAATTGTATTTTCAAAAACCCTAATTTTTTATTCGAGAACCCTAAACTCTAACGATGATTATCAAACCCTAAGGGTTAAGATTAAATTAAGGGAAGCATGTCAAATGACTAAACTACCCTTAAAATCATGTGGGAAATTACTAAAATACCCTTTACTTAACTTCTAAGTTAAAAGATTTCTAAATCTTGTGACTCACCATTTTGGATAACACCATGTGCTCTAAAATCTAAACCAAATCTGATCTTAAGTGCCACCTTGCAAGATCTAGATTCATTGAATCAAAGATAAGAGATTAAAGAGAAAGAGAAACTAAAACAAAAGCTCATTTATGTCCATAAACATAACCAACTCTCTCTCACTCTCAAGCCATTTAAATTAACTTGTAATTCAAATTCCCTAGATAGGTCTATAACACCCCAAGATCAGATTAGGAAATAAGGATTAAAGATTGTTCAAAGAGAGGTATATAAACCCTAACCAAGTTTAATCTTGTATGCTAAGATAAATTTATGTTTTTATGTTTATTTATGTGTTATAGGATGTTATTTAGTGATCTATGATGATATATCATGGATCCATAACATCAGTGCTTAAAAATTAAGTTTTCAAAACTGTCAAGAACCCTAGATTTATGGTCTGACAACCAAATGTGTCAGAGGCCATAGATCTAGATCTGTTAATTGTTAGACTTGTTAGATGTATTAGTTTTGTAGTATGCTCTGAGGGGAGTAATCTGGAAGTGGAATCATGTGCATAGCATGTCCAGATTCCAAGATATTAATGGTCAAAGTGGGTTGACCAGTCATGAAGTTGAGTTTCTAGGTAACCCAGAAATTCTCTAGAATGGTCTAACAAGATTTTCATGGACTTAGATATCTCATGTGTTATGTGTTTAGCTTATGTAGATGTATGATAGTTATACACTGGTATATGGACTAGAGTACCATACCATTAGATCACTTAAACAAACAACAGAATCAAAGATATGAGTAGTCAAAGTAGGTTAACCGAGCACTGTTTGAGTTTTCTGGAAATTCCACAAAACTGATGAACAAGTTTTATCTGCCACAACAGATACATATAAAATATAACAATTACTCTTCAAGTCAATAAATTGATCTTCCTCAATCTTCACAGGATACCTCGGTTCTTTCTAGTTTCGCTAAAAATATTTTTATTTTAAGTAAGTGTGAGCATTCAATCGTCCAGCAAGTCATAGCAGTTGAATAACAAAAAATTCAAGAATCATATATTCTTTCATTAGAAAAATTCAATAACTGAATAATAGTTATGAAGCAGCTTGAATAACAGGAATAATTCTGTTTCTATCATTTTAAAACATCAATAACATTTATCTTTTCACATATATTAACAACAATATTTCTTATAACACTTCTACAACTTAACTCATTCTAAACAAATACATGTGTAAAGAATCACTTTTTTGACGTGCATATACAAAACATAGTACAAATCGAGTTCTTAACAGTTATCAGTATAGTAAACTGGGTGGCTCCCCACCTAAAATTAATGAATTAGTTTTCCGTCTCATCTACACTGTCTTAACAGTGTTAAACCTCTGCCCATACATAGAAGTTGTTTAGCCTCGGCATTACAAGCTAACGATTAAAAAGTACGACTGTACATACAACTTAAATCAATTAATATCTTAAAATTTTGTCCAGCTGAAATAATCAACATAGACTCATTCTTAACACAGTTCGTGATTAAATAGAACTCTTATCACTTGAACAATTTAACCACATAATAGTTCATCTCAAAAGCACATAAGTATAGAAAATTGACACAACACAATTTAAAATAAACATTGTTATTTCCCAGAGGCACAATATAGATCTAGTATGGGGTTGAAAAGATCTTTAAAATTTCTTTCATAATTACTTATTTAGGAATTACAAAATAATCAATTAATCAAGATTATCTATACTCAGTGGAATATAAGTTTGAAAACTCCCTTTAAAGATTTACTTTAAAATCTCAGTTATTAATTAAACAAGCTTTATGTATAATCAAATACATAGCATATATAGCAGTTATATGTTGTAGAAGGTAAAGTGAAGAATGTTAGGGACACAATAGATTTTAAGTAGTTCAGAGACTAAATAACTCCTACTCCACTCTTCTGCTCAACGAGCATGGAATCCACTAAATGATTCGGTCACCTAGACCAGGACACACTGCCCTCATCAAGCCCCACAGATTTGGCTATTTTAGTCTCAATAGACAAGAACACAAGGACCTTTTCAAGCCCTGCAGACTTGGCTATATTAGTCTCAACAAACAAAGACACAAAGACCTCTTCAAGCCCAGCAGACTTGGATATTTTGTCTCTAGGATAAGGATCCTCCGACCCTGTTTCGGTCACTAAGATCGGGATCCACCGACCCTAATTAGGTTACATAAACCAGGATTGTCTGACCCTTCTTCTTGATTGGAGAAGTTTTGTAGAGGTACTGCTGAGATTGTGACGCCCCCAAAATAGGTATACATCACCCATTCTGAGTTGTCAATACATGGTACAGAAACAACTACAACTTTATTATTACAACAGTAAAACTGTGAGTTTAAATACAAATATTATCTTCTAGACAATATTTATACTCAAATAAATTCTCATCACATTTATTGATATATTATTTTACAAAATGGTGAGGACTACTAAACAACTCTCTCTAGAACCTTCATTCCATACCCGACTCAGACTCGCTTATATTATCGCCTCCCGAGAAAAATGGAACAAAAGGAAAAGGGTGAGCTCAACTAGCTCAAGAAGAATATTATGACTAAGATAATATACAACAAATTATCGTTAGTCTTCAACAGGAAAAATCTAATAGAATACAATAGACAACAAATTTTAAATCAATATTCGCAATGAAATAATAATTCATTAGAAGAGTTAAGTAGAGAATGCAAACTACTATCTTCTATGTATGAATTTAAAAGTTCATCGCTCATCTTTTATCCTCGTAACATCAATCAATATACATCCGAATCAAATATTCATCTTTGCACTACAGCCAAAGATATTCATCACTTGGTCATGTTCATTTAAACACTGCTCATCTTTTGCACTACGGCCAAAGATATTAATCGGCCCATCATGTTCATCTCAACACTGCTCATCTTTGCACTACAAAGCCAAAGATATTCTTCAGAAATCATTCATCTTTGCACTCATAAAAGCCAAAGATATTCAATAATATCATCATTTAAGACCGAGGATGATGAAAATATTTTTAAAGAAACGAATCCATTGAAACAAAATGACAAGGATTAAGGATTAAGGATTCGTGACTTTGTTTTATCCACGCCCAAAAATACCTCAAAAAATAATCACAAGTGGTGTAAAATTCAAGAATGATCAAAACATGGATACAATCAAAGCTAGTATCCGAATAGATATTTTGGACAAAAAGAAGAAATTTTTTATTTTCTAGTGAATAGTGTCAGATACGTGAGTAAAGGCCGTAGACACGTGAATAAGTAATCTGACACCAAAAGATAGAAATTCCACAAAAACATCTTCACGCTTTCATGAATAGTACTCGTGAATAAGAACTCGTGAATAGTAACTCATGAATAGTAACTCGTGAATAGTAACTCATGAATAGTAACCCCGACATGAAAAAGTTCCAAATTTGATAAAAAGTTCCAACCAATATTTCAAAGATAATGATATTGAAGAAATAATATCATTTGAGAAGAAAATAACATCCCTTACCTCCTAAAAAATTAGTACTTCTAATTGGAATAATGTATAGTGTCAAGGAACTTGCACCATCTAGCAATACTCAAAGTATACTCAAAATACTCACAAGAATACGCCGATAATATAGAGAGAGAAAACTTCAGTTTCTGGTGTGATTTTCAATTCTAACCTAAGCACCCTATTTATAGGAATTTGCTTAGAACACCAAAGTAGAAAATTTAATAAATTAATAATATAATTATATAAATTTCTTACACATGCCTAGAATCTAATTTCAGCCATCAAACACATGCCACCTTCTAGAAAAAGTAAGAAAAAATGTTTTTCTAATTTTAAACTTCCAAAAATCAATTATTTCGGAGCTTCGGAACTTCAATAATTCATAATAAATAGCTCTTTCATCAAAAAATTCGAATCTTGCATGTTTTTATAGGAATTTCAATTCTCTACAACTTTGCGTAAGAAAGTTTTTCCAAATTCTAAATAGAAATTGACCGAAATCCACAAACCAAGCGATTTTACAAGCTATAATCAAATTTCAACCAATAAATGGGGGTCCACCGACATGTTTAACATGTTTTAAACATTTATTGCAACAAAAATACTCTTTCCTCCTCAGATACTCATATATTCTACATTCGTTGTAAAAATATCACCATTATTATATTATTAAAATATAATAATATATTTAAATGAATTATTTTATCGTAAAAGATAAAATTTCAATTTTCAACAATTGTCACATTAAAAATTTTCTCCATCTATATCCACATAAAATTAATATTTTCCTCATCATATGAATCAATAATTAATTATTCACAAATAATATTACGTAATCACAATATCGACAACCGTGCGCTCCTCAGAGAAAGAGGGGCTTTCCAATAAGAATTTCTCCTCATTGGCGCCGCAATTAGGTGACCAAACCTCTCCTTAGATGTAACTTTTAGACATTGCCAATAATGTTATCTAATAATATTATTCAGATAATATGAATTATTGCTTTGATAATGAAAAATATTGTGTAATGACAATTATCAAACAACAAAGAATATAAAATATCAACGCAAAGAATTATTAACTCAATAAAATATTGAATAGTAGTAATTATCGTAACCATTATCGAGTAGTGCCTTCACGTAAGAATCAATAATTGGTGCAATACCGCAAAGCTACCGTGTTTTAACCACCGAGTATTTTAACAAGATAATTAGAATAACTACGCTCGTTATTTTTAACCAACTTATATTTGTCGTTTTTTTCATCCAATCGCTTTCCGTTATGGGGCCCACACATGGCTGCGCCGTCGTACGAATATTCCACGACCAAACGAATATTCCCCGACAACAATGAATATTTTATAACCACTTGCTTATTTTGGAGTATTTACGTATTTTACTCTTAACTATCCATATTAATCAAATCAACCCTTACTATTTCAAAATAATAAATAGAGAAAATTAAATTTCATTAATAATAAGTTGGGGTCTTACAGAGATGGCTTGAATGCTCTTCATCTTATTGGACTCAGCAACTTTGTTGATTGTGACGCCCCCAAAATTAGGTATACGTCACCCATCTTGGGTCGCCACTTACATGGTACATAAATTCAAATACAAACTTAATTATACATCTGTCGTGTAACATACGATAATACATAAACTGAGAGTTCTAATAGGAATATTGTCATTTAGACAATATCCATACTCAAGGAGTCCTCATTACATTTATTGTCACACTATTTAACATAATAGTGAGGACTACTAATGCTATCTTCGGGACCATCACTCTTTTTCCAACTCGTCCCCAATTTATATTCTCATTTCTCAAGAGAATAATTGAAAGAAAGGGTGAGCTCAACTAGCCCAGTAAGAAATATTATGACTAAGATAATGCAGAATAAATTATCAATAGTCTTCAACAATGTTAAACTGATAAAATACAATAGACAACCAGTTTAACTGCAGCGGAATATGCAATCCATTAAAAGAGTCAAGTAGAAAATAAAGTCTACTATCTTTTAGGTTTTAAAAGGTTTTCATCAATTTTTATCACTAAGACTCAGTTTAATGAATAAACCACAATATCTAATCATCCCCGCACTACACGGCCAAGGATTTTCATCAAATTATCAATGGTCATGACTATACCAAATCACCCCCGGGTCATAATCATACCAAAACTATCCATCATCGCATTATGTGCCACCGAGGACTTTTGTCACATCATTTATAAGCAGGTCATGATTATACCGAATGATCCTCGGTCATTATCATACCAAGTTCATCTACGCACGTAAGACATAGATAACTTTCAACATAATATAACATGAGGATGATGACAATGACATAATAATTCAATAAAACAAGTTCAAGAATTAATTTATCCAATAACCAATAACGCCCAAGTTGTCAACATGATACTTCTTTGTAGAGTAAAATTCAAGAATGCTCAGAAGAATATTTCCATGAAAAGATATCTTTGGATGAAACGCAAATATCAAGGATATTCTACTAATTTTATGGAGTATAGAAGTCAAAGTTTTAACCAACTGGGTATAATAAAGAATGGAATAACAAAAGAAATCACCATGCATGCAGATCTTGATGTAGACAAAGTTATTCCAATGTAATAATAATAACGGAACCAGTCGGTGAAATTCACAATCGCACAGGATGATCAAATGTAATAATAAATCTTTGAATAATAAACAATGGAACCTGTCAGGTGTAAAACACACGATGCATGTGATATTCCAAATGTAATAATAAATGCGGAATAATAAACAATGGAACCGTGTAGGTGTAAAACACATGCATGTGATATTCCAATGTAATAATAAAGAATTGAATAATGTAAGAAAATCACCAAGTATAGGGGATTCGGCAGATATGAGTTATTCCAATGTAATAAATAAGAATGGAATAATATAAGGATTTGACCAAGTATAGGTATGCATGTATACAAAGTTATGTATAGGGTATGCCACTTTTACAAAGTTATTCC
Source organism: Panax quinquefolius (assembly GCA_020205615.1). NCBI lineage: Eukaryota > Viridiplantae > Streptophyta > Magnoliopsida > Apiales > Araliaceae > Panax > Panax quinquefolius. The sequence continues at coordinate 96,502,023 of CM035166.1, forward strand.
AAATGTAATAATAATGAATGGAATAACAGAAGTTCTCTTCATGAATAAGAAAGAATAACACCCCTTACGGGTACAACAAATAATATCCCTTACCATAAAAGACACTGGATATCAAAGTAGTGAAGTACTAGAATACTCTTCTTCTTTCTCTCTATAGATTTTCTCTCTATAGCTTCTCTCTATAATTTCTCTCTCTAGAGTTTCAGTGAATTCGTAAGAAAATAATGAAGGAATGAGCTTCTATTTATAGGAAAATAGAATGCATAGTAATTAATCCATGAACGGTCAGATTGATTTACTTTAACTGACCATCCATATTTAAAGCAAAATCTTTTAAATAAAATATCATATATTCTATTTATATAAAAACATTTTACTATGCAAACACTATGCAAAACACTATACAATACTATGCATAATAAAATATAATATATTCTATTTATAGAATAACTTTAATAAAGTATTTTGTTTTATATAAAAGATGTTTCGCATTTTATTACGTTAATAATACTTAATAAAACAAAACGTCATTATCGCTATAATAATTCATATTATTAATCGACAATAATGGAATCAAACCGAGTAACTTCTCACATAAGCATCAATAATCAATACCGCAAAGTGCTACTATGCAACCACACGACATCGTATTTTTTACTACCGAGTAGTTCAACAAAGATCAACGGTAAAACTTCCGCCGTTATTTCAATAAAATATTTTGTCGTTTTTCAATAAAATAATAATTCTTTTGTGGGTCCACCAATGATTGAGTAGTTGCATTTAATATTCCCCGCTAAAACCGAATATTCCCCACCAATCGAATATAATATAACCACTTGCATACTTTGTAAAATTTATAAATACTACCCACAACTATAATATTATCTCAAATTCACACCATAATATTAAAAACTATTTCGACAAAATTTAAATCTTTATTGATAAAATCTGGAGTCTCACATTGATCATCCTCTTGATGCTTGTTGAACTTTATTGTTGGTGAAGTTTGATCTCTTTTGATTTTCAACAGCTCTTTATGATCAATGTTGATGTGTTGCTAAACTATTCTTTTTAAGCTCGTTGTCATTGGTGCTTAGCAGACTTTGAGCAGTCTCAAAAAAATAGCTTTGTGTTCTCCATCTTTGACTGGTTGATTTTGAGTGTTAATGATGAATCGTATGGTGGGAATTTGATATCTCCCTTCTAATTTATCACTATTACATCATCTTCATCAACTAGATGGCTTCTTTATATTTGAATATTACGTTCTGCCATGTCCTCCCCTTTGCTGGCTCTACAGCTCTGACACTTCTTCTCCAGAGCTTCCCAGCTCTCTTGGTCTTTGGCACTGCGGCTCTGACCTTGATATATTCTCATCATCCCTCTTGTGATCTGATGAGGTGTTGCCAATATTATCTTGTTAATCTTCCTTTCTTTTTGGACTTGGCGTTGATGAACATTTCTCTACATTCGTAGAAGTTTTCTCTACGATCTTTGTTGTTCAGCTCGATGTTCATCTTCTGATGATGATTCTTCTTATATGTAGAAGTATAATGTGTGTCATCATTTTCTTTGTTTAATTTGAATGAAGATATCTTTTATACTTCAATGAAACCTTCCCACTGAGAAGTATTCGTTGGAGCATTTAATGCAACACTATGGATGAATAGAATTTTTCTGAAAATCAAACTTTTGGTTTACACGAGGACGTGTAAAAAGATAAGTGTGGGGGAATTTGATGAGTATGAAATATATTATGTTTTTATCCCTTAATACTTAATCTTTTGTATTTATATTGTGCCTAAATATATTCATTGCTTTTATATTTTTATTTTAGGTACAATTGAAGGGATTTCATGATATAGGAAATAAATTGGAGGAGGTTTACGGGATTCCTAACAGATCAAGGACTCAACAATCAGTATCATAAATGGATTTGGATTCAGCTTATTTTTACGCGATAAAGAGTTTAAGCACATGGCAATTGTGGGATTTAATTCCAATTTCAAATCTGATTTTTGGATTCTAGAAAATTAGTTTTTACAATTCTATTGTAATTAGGATTTCTTTTAGACTAAGATTTATTTCCAAATTATATTTTATTTCTTTATGAAAATTAGTGTGATTTGTAATTCTTTTTAGGATTTGAATTTCTACTTCTCATAGGATTTAGGGACTTGTCTAGCACTATAAATAGAGGATGATAGTCAAAATTTTATTTATTCAATTATCAACTATCATCTATTGGAGTGCAGACTCAAGAGCATGTCAGGCTAGTTCTTTTCATTCAGTTCTAAAGGGAGGTGAAACCATGTTACAAGTAATTGATTAATTGAGTATTATTATTTATTTCTTCTTGTATGAAATTTCTTCCGATAATCTGTTTTTTTCATTGATTGCATGCTAATTGATTTAATTGATTCTATATTGCCAATTGAATTAATTTGATCATTATCATATGCTAGATTAAGATTGATATTACGTGTAATTGATATTTGTCTTCATCATAAGTAGCAACTTGGTAATCCGATTGTGGACAAGCTTTTATGTATTGCTACGATTATCAAAAATAAGTAAAACAAATCGAGCTTATGTGTTTGTTGCTTGGACTAGCCTAATTCTCTATTTCTTAATGCTTTACATCATATTAAATCTAGAGAGCTTATTCTAGGTTGTATGCTAGTTAGAATCTGGTGGGGAGTGTGAGGACCCAGAATTTTAAACAATTCTAATTTTTACGATTACTTTTTTTTTAATTAATATTGGTATTGATTATCAATATTATGTTGAGTGTTTGTGATATGAGCTTAGCAAGATGGTCAAACTATTTATTGGTCGAGTAAAATGTATGAAGTTATGTTAAGCAATTGTGAAACCCTAACCCTAGTTACGGATATAAGGATTTGATAGTTAATACATTTATTATAATTGTATATGTGATTACGTATTTATGCTTGTATGGGATTAATAATCAAGTATTGTTCAAATAAGGTATAACCTTAGTAAACCATAATGGTAGATGAGAAACCCTAATCGTAGTAAAGAAACTCTAACTATTAGTTAGAAACCCTAATTGTATTTCAAAAACCCTAATTTTTTATAAAGAACCCTAAACTCTAACGATGATTATCAAACCCTAAGGGTTAAGATTAAATTAAGGGAAGCATGTCAAATGACTAAACTACCCTTAAAATCATGTGGGAAATTACTAAAATACCCTTTACTTAACTTCTAAGTTAAAAGATTTCTAAATCTTGTGACTCACCATTTTGGATAACACCATGTGCTCTAAAATCTAAACCAAATCTGATCTTAAGTGCCACCTTGCAAGATCTAGATTCATTGAATCAAAGATAAGAGATTAAAGAGAGAGAGAAACTAAAACAAAAGCTCATTTGTGTCCATAAACATAACCAACTCTCTCTCACTCTCAAGCCACGAAATTAACTTGTAATTCAGTCCCTAGATAGGTCTATAACACCCCAAGATCAGATTAGGAAGTAAGGATTAAAGATTGTTCAAAGAGAGGTATATAAACCCTAACCAAGTTTAATCTTGTATGCTAAGATAAATTTATGTTTTTATGTTTATTTATGTGTTATAGGATGTTATTTAGTGATCTATGATGATATATCATGGATCCATAACATCAGTGCTTAAAAATTAAGTTTTCAAAACTGTCAAGAACCCTAGATTTATGGTCTGACAACCAAATATGTCAGAGGCCATAGATCTAGATCTGTTAATTGTTAGACTTGTTAGATGTATTAGTTTTGTAGTATGCTCTGAGGGGAGTAATCTGGAAGTGGAATCATGTTCATAGCATGTCCAGATTCCAAGATATTAATGGTCAAAGTGGGTTGACCAGTCATGAAGTTGAGTTTCTGGGTAACCCAGAAATTCTCTAGAATGGTCTAACAAGATTTTCATGGACTTAGATATCTCATATGTTATGTGTTTAGCTTATGTAGATGTATGATAGTTATACACTGGTATATGGACTAGAGTACCATACCATTAGATCACTTAAACAAACAATGTAATCAAAGATAGCGAGCAAAGAAAAGTAGGTTAACCGAGCACCTTTGTTTGAGTTTTACGGAAATTCCACAAAACCGATGAACAAGTTTTTCGACAAGGTTCGACAAAGCCAAATCTTGAGATTGTGATGTAGTTAGGATACCTAAGTGTAGTACTTTTGTTCTTTGACATGAGATCTACAAGATTGTAGCACTTAAACACCTAAACAATAACCGTAAATCAAGTTATGGAAGCCACAAAGTAGCTATCAAGCACTGACTGTGATTTCTGGGGTTTCTAGGTAACCTAGAAAGCCCAGATAAGGCCTGCCAGCTATTTTGAAGGCTTAGATCTTGCATATGTGATGTAGTTTGACCTTGATTATCGTTGGTACATGTAGTATTACATCAATACTACATAACCAAGATTACCTTGCATGCCCGAAACATCTTGAGCCGAAATTAAAGTTGGTCAAACTAGGAAAAAGCACATTTACTTTTTGTGTGGTCGATCGATTTATAAGCGATTGTATCGAACTTTAAAAATATGCAATTGGACCTTGTGCTTTCTAAAATGAAAATTGAGGCCATTATCCGATTTCTTGGATTGAAATCAAATAATTACACGTGGCATTGAAAAAAATTAAAATATTATTTTCTTATAAGCGATACAAAAAAAAATCAAAAATAAAATCATTGATTATGTGGCAAAACATGATTAAAATAAATAATAATTAATTTTAAATAAAATAATTAATTTTAAAATAAAAATAAAATAATTAATTTTAAATAAATTAATTAAAATAATAACATTAAAATAAATATTACTTTTAAAAATTTTGTTTTAAAAAAATTCTATTTTTAAAAACAAAATCAGATTTTTTAACTTTTGTAAAATAAATTACATTTTTCAAAATTCTATTTTAAAAAAATTATGTTTTTAAAACAAAATGTAATTATTTTTTTAACTTGTAAAATAAAATTGCATTTTAAAAAAAATTTTAAAATAAAATTGCTTTTAAAAAAATAAGTTTTTATTTTAAAAACATAATTTATTTTAAAATGCAAATTTTTAAAAATGTAATTTTATTTTACAAGTTAAAAACAATTGCATTTTGTTTTTAAAAGTAGAATTTTTTTAAAATGTAATTTTTAAAAAAGTAATTTCTTTTACAAGTTAAAAAAATCGATTTTGTTTTTAAAAATGCATTTTTTTAAAATGTAATTTTATTTTAATGTTATTATTTTTATTATTTTATTTTTAAAATTAATTATTTTATTTAAAATTAATTAATTAATTATTATTTATTTTAATTTTATTATTATTTTAATCATGTTTTGCCACATAATCAATGATTTTATTTTTGATTTTTTTTGTATTGCCACATAAGAAAATAATATTTTTTTGATTTTTTTTTTCAATGCCACGTGTGTAATTATTTGACTTCCGTCTAAGAAATTGGACGGAATGACCTGAATTTTCATTTTTAGAAAGCACAATGGTCCAATTGTATATTTTTAAAGTTCAGTGGCCAATTGCTTACAAGTCGACGACCATAAGCAGGTAAAGATGTTTTTTACCGTCAAACTAGGTACCCAAGAACTGACTTTGAATGTTCTTAAAGCTTAAGAACACCAACATCGATAGTTTGTGTCGCTAAAGCATATAGCGACGGTTTTATTAAAAATAATTATATTAATTTCCAATAAATCATTAAAAATAGAAAATAATTCTTAAAATTCGTAAATGAGTTTAAAATTTATTTTAAGTTATATTAATTTATTTTAAATATTAATGATATTAAATTTATTTAATAATTATATTAAATAAATTTGTTAAAAATGATTTTAATATTTTAAAATTATTTTAAATGATAATAAAGTGTTAAAAAATATTTTATGTTATAAAAGATGATTTTTATTATTTTGAGGTAATTTCATTAATAACTTAATATTAATGATAATAAATTTTTTAATTATTGTATTAAATAAATGGTTTTAAAATGATTTTTATGATTTAAAAATGATATAAATGATTTTAAAATATTTTAAGTTATAATAAATGACTTTTAATATTTTTATGAAAAATACATTAATATTTGAATATTATTGGTAATTATTTAAAATAATTTTAAATATTTTAAAAATCATTTAAGGGTAATATTAGTGTTTAAAAATATTTTGAGTTATTATAAATAACTTTAATATTTTGACAAGGATTTCATTAATATTTTAATATTAATTCAAGATTAATGATAATAGATTTATTAAAGTATTTAAATCATTTAAAAATGATACCAAAGGTTTGAAAAATCATTATAAAAGATAATAATTATTTGAAAATTATTATAAGCTTTGAAAAATATTATAAAGGATAATTTAATTACCTAAAATAATATTGAAGCTTCTGAATAGAGTTTTATTGAAAATAAACTCGTTAATTATTTGATAAGGTGTTCGGGACACCGAATTAGTACCCAAGTCTAACCAGACTGACATAGTTTGACTTGATAAGTATTATTATAGGTTTTAAACACTGTTGTGACTACATGATTACGTGTCTAAGCTATATAGTGACTTTAAATAATGATGATTATGTGTTGTGATGTATTACGCTAATTGTGAAATCAATATTATTGATCATAGGTCTTTCAACCAAAGATAAATTAGATTGTGTAGCAGTAGTCAACGACCAAGGCCAGTTTCCTTAACTCAAACTTGAGTTATTATTTTTCAAACCCTATTAGTGGGTAATTATTGATGATTATTCTACATCTAAGATTTGTTATTGAATATTTGTATGTATTGAAATTTCTTTAACAAAAATTCAAATTATTATTTACCATGTATCATGTTAAGTGGGTAATTATTGCTGATTATACCACGTCTAAGATTATTATTGATTATTCGCAATTAGTGCAAGTTCATTATTTCAAAGTAAGTTTTAAATTTCAAAAGCATGATTGGTGAATAACTTTTGTTGGTTATTCATATCTATAAATAGTATTGTTGATTGCAAATAGGGAAATTGATTTATGCTTATTATTGAATAGTTTTTGAGCTATGTCTTAGCTAATTATTTTGGCGAGACGAATATTTGTTGAAACTTGATACGTTCTAGTATTTGAACTCAATTGTTATTGAAAGATCAATGCCAATTATTTCGGCTAGATCGATAGAGATATTAGATGTTGAAATCATAGCATTTCTTTAAATCCAAATCATATTGTTGTGATACAAACTCTTGATGTAAGACTGAGATGAACAACCTTTATATAAAAGGGAACTTTATGGTCGGACATCCGGCTGTTACGCTATTTTTGAGTATTATGCATAATATCGGGTACAACGGGGTTGTCCGCTCCAGGTACTTGCAAAGAGATATAGTTTAGTTTTTATAGCTAACTTATAATCCTGGGGTAATTCATGATCTCATGTGATCACCTCAGTGAAATCTGAGAATATCCCACTTTTTATTATAGTATTACTATCTCCGTTAATCAATTAAACATTATTGAAACTTCATAAGAGTTTTACTCTTTCATCATTGAATTGTTGTTTAGCATGAAAGTCGATAAAGCCTTGTTATTGATAAATGATTTATTTAGCTACTTAAAAATTTGAATATTATTGAATTCTTATCGAATCTAGACTCTAATATTCTTGATTTATATTTCTTATTGTATGATTTAACTTGCGGAGCAAACTCGTTGCTCACCCTTTCTTAAATATAACATTTCAACTAATGACAAGGTATAAAAGGAGGGGAAGATAAAGACAAGGGCAAGGACAAAATGTTGGAGTCGTTGTTATAACTTTACTTAGTATATTAATTATGTGTAAACCTTTTTGTATATCTGAAGGTATGTATCACGACAAGGAAAAGCCTTATTTTTGACGGAATTTTCCCTTGGAAATAAGCATATTCAGTCGAAAATAGGTTATTTCCGACAGAATATTTCGTTAGAAATTCATTCGTATATATACGCATCGAAGATAACATCCATCACAAATTCCGTCATACCTATCCTATCTTCAAAGAATTTATCTCCGACGAAATTTCGTTGAAAATAAGTTATTTACGACTGAATAAATAGGACAAAACTTTTCGTCGAGTATAATATTCCTTGTTTCCGACGAAAATATTCCCTCGGAATTAACCTATTTTCGACTAAAAATTAAAATATATCAGTATTTATTAAAAATGGCTAATTATTAAATCCGACGGAATTTCGTCAAAAATACCTTATTCCGTCAGAATTAAATGTTTTTTTTTTAAAATGCAGAGTTGAAAAGTGCAGTTTCCAGGTGTTTAAACCCATTTATGTACCTGTAACTTGTCATAACCCAATACACAGTAATATAAACATGTATCTCACATTCAAATATTCAATGTAGCGCTAAAAACGATAGCAACACATCCAGCAAAACGTAGTCTACTAACTCATTATCATCAACACTTCTGAGCTAACAATTACAAATATAAACTAATGTTCCATAAATGATAAATAATATAATTTACATACTTATACAGATGCAATTAGACACTACAATATATAAAAATGCTCTATAATAACATGAATAAAAATTAATTATAAACTAGCAAAAGTATCATCATCGGGCAGAGGTGAACAACGCTGTTCTGGTATATGGAAATCAGTGTCATCTGCCTGCTCGTCATCGCCAGTCTGCTCGCCATCACCACCCTATTGATAGAATCAAAAATATAAACCATTAGTCTGTATATATATGTGTGAGAATTAACAAGCTAGCCTTAATTGAAAAAAAAAACATAAACAATAAGAATACCTGAGTAGGCGGGGGCAGACAAAAAGCCTCCTCCGAGAGGGTAATCACCATCCGGAACATCTCGTTGCCCCAAGCGTCGAACTACTCCCGCGGTAATCACGTATTCTCTGCAGAGGCTGCTATAATATCCTGAGCAATCTAGTGAAGATGAGAACTGGTAGGCAATTGCTGTGCCGAAAGACCGGATCGGTACGGAACCAATCCGACACGACCTCTATTAGCCGCCGGAAGAACTCGTCATCCAAGCCAGCGCACGTATAAGATGGTCTGACATGTGCTCTCGGACGCTAGAGCTGACTGGAGCCTATAAAAAGATACAGATTCAATTACTAATAATAATTTATATAATGTGATAAATTCGGATAATTTCGTGAAGCATAAAAAATATTACCTCCAGGAAGTGTATATGCGGGTATCCTCGGCAGACCTAACACTCGATATCTGCCGGTACTAATATGAATGCTCATTTTCAATTGTGTACATCATCAAACCCATCAGAATCAATGTGAGACCCCAGATTTTATGAATAAATAGTTAATTTTCTCAAAATAATTTTTTAAATATTATGGTGTGGATTTGATATAATGTTATAGTTGTGGGTTATATTTATAAATTTTGCAAAGTACACAAGTTGTTATATAATATTCGATTGGTTGGGGAATATTCTTTTTGTCGGGGAATATCCGTACGACGGTACAATCATTGGTGGACCCTGCAACGGAATTATTATCGGATTGAGAAAACGACAAAAATACTTTATGAAAATAACGGTGGAAGTTTTACCGTTAACTGTTGAAACACACGGTGTTAAAAGTACAGTAATACGCGTGGTTGCATAGTAGCACACGATATTGATTATTGATGCTTACGTGAGAAGTCACTCAATTATACTCAATTATTGCTACAGTAATTGTTGCATCATATCTTTCATATTATTGATTCAATTATTGTTACAGTATCATCTGCATAATATGATATATTATTAAATCAATGATTGAGACGGCAAAGTTATTCATATTATTATTTGCAATATTGACAATGTCTAGAAGTTCTATCAAGGAGAGGTTTGGTCACCTAATTGCGCGCCAATAAAGAGAAATCCTTATCGGAAAGCCCCCTCTTTCCTGGGAACGACCTGGTTGTTAAATATTGTGAGTTATAATATTAATGATGAATGTTATTAAAATTGAAGTTGTGTTCGGAGTTGAATTTGGAGACGTGGACGTGATATTTGAGTCCGGAACGATGAAATTAGTAAAAATAGTATATAAACACAAAATTTTCTGGGATTCACTATTTGGTCAAAAAGTCAACAGTTGACTTTTGTGGGAAAAGTCAAACTTCGAAATTTCAAAATCTATATTGTTGATAAAAATAGTTTCATTATGTTGGAATTGTTTGTGTTAGTGAAAATCGACATCTATTTTGATGATAATTGATGTCTGGGGGTTATATTGATAAATCGGGTAATTTATTGGATAAATAAGCAATTAATTGCTACTAATTCACATGCTTATATAACTATTTGTTCACATGTGTGTACTATTGAATCACATTCTTGTACTATTAGGGGAGTTGGTGTAAAATTGATAATACTTGCATGACTAAGTTAAAAATGGAGGTATAGATGGAGGTACTATACTGTAATTATTTTTATTACATGATTAGAACTATTGAGTCACATGATTTACTATTGATTCACATTATTTACTATTAGAAGAGTTGGTGCAAGTTTGATAATACTTGCAGGACTAAATTAAAAATGAAGAAAAAGAGGAAGGTATTATACTGTAATATTTCGAGCCCCAAAATGTGCAATTATCGAAACTATATTTTCCTATAAATAGAAGCTCATTCTTCCTTCATTTCTCACCAATTCACAAAAGCTGTAGAGCAATTATTATAGAGAAAAATTATAGAGAGAAAGAAGAAGAGAAGTCTGCTACCTCACTATTCCAGTATCCAATTTTTTTTTAGGTAGGGAATATTATTTGTTGTACTCGTAAGGGGTACTCTTTCTTTCTTATTTATGAAGAGAACTTCTGTTATTCCATTCTTTATTATTCTGTTGGAATAACCTATATATGCGGGCTACCCTATACTTGGTGAAATTCTTCCGTTATTCCATTCTTTATTATTATGTTGGAATAACTCATCTATGCAAAAGTAATCGCATACATGGTGAAATTCTTCTAATATTCCATTCTTTATTATTACATTTTGAATATCACGTATACATGCGTTTTTAAGCCGGACTGTTCCGTTATTTATTATTCGTTGGAATATCTTTATGCATGCATTTTACGTGGGACTGGTTCCGTTATTTATTATTACATTTGAATATCACAGCCGGTGCGTTTTACGTGGGACCTGGTTCCATTCTTTATTATCTCGTTGGAATATCCTCATGCATGCATTTTACGCCGGACCGGTTACGTTATTTATTATTACATTGTAATAACCTCGTGCACATCTATCGCATGCATGGTGATTTCTTTTGTTATTCCATTCTTTATTATACTCGGTTGGTTAAAACTTTGAGTTCTATACTCCATGAAATTAGTGGAATATCCTTGATATTTGCGCTTCATCCAAAGATCTTTTCATGGAAATATTCTTACGAGCATTCTTGAATTTTACTCTATAAAGCGAAGATCATGTCGACAATTTGGACGTTATCAGTTCCTAGATAAATTAATTCTTGAACTTGTTTTATTGAATTCTTATATCATTGTCATCATCTTCATGTTTATATTTTGTTGAAAGTCATCTGTGGCCTGTAGTGCATAGATGGACTTGGTATGATTATGACCAGGGATTATTCGGTATAATCAGAACCGTAATGTTACAAATGATGTGGAAAAAGTCCTCATTGGCCCGTAGTTCATTGATGATGTACGATTTTTGGTATGATTATGGCTATGGATTCTCTTTGGTCGTAGTGCAAAGATGAATTGTTTTATGGCATGATCGGGACCGTTGATGAAAAAACATGATTATCTTTAATGTAGTAGTGCATGGATAATTCGTGGTCGTGATAGTAAAGAATATCCTCGTCAGTAAAAGTGGGGTGATTCGATGATGTGGATTATTTATTAAGTTGAGTCCCAATGATAAAAGTGATGAAAACCTTTTAAATCATAGAAGATAGTAGATTTTATTCTCTACTTGACTCTTCTAATGGATTGCTTATTCACCGCAGCTTAAACTTGATAGTTATTATATTTTATCGGTTTAACATCGTTGAAGGTTAACGATAAATTATTCTCGCATTATCTTAGTCATAATATTTCTTCGGGCTAGTTGAGCTCACCCTTTTTTTTCATTTTTTCTTGTGAAATGAGAATGTAAATGGGACTAGTCGGAGAACAGAGTGATGGTCCTAGATGGTGCATTAGTAGTCCTCACTATTCTGTGAAATAGTGTGATAATAATTATAATGAGGACTCAATTGAGTGTGGATATTGTCTAGATGACAATATTTGTATTAAAACTCATAGCATATGTTTTGTCGTATTGTACACGAAAGTTGTATTATTAAGTTTGTATTTGAATTCTGTACCATGTATCTGGCGACCCAAGATGGGTGATGTATACCTGTTTTGGGGGTGTCACAATCAACGTGTATATATATCATTCTTGGATTTGGTATCTTTCTCATCCTCAGTTTCGAGATCAGTTTCGTCATCGATATCATCCTCAACGACTATATAATCATTCATGTGTACGTTTGCCTCGACATCCTCATCGTTAGGTACGTCAATAACATCAGTACTCATCACATCTTCTGTGACGCCCCCAAAATAGGTATACGTCACTCATTCTGAGTCGCCAAATACATGGTACAAAATACAAATACAAACTTAATTATACAACTATCGTGTAACATAAGCTGAGAGTTTTAACACGAATATTGTCTTCTAGACAAAATCCAAACTCAAATGGAGTCCTCATTACAATTATTATCACACTATTTTATAAAATAGTGAGGACTACTACAGCCACCATGTGAGACCCCGAATTTTATGAAATGAAAGTATTCAATTTTCTTATAATTATTATTTTATTTAGTAAATAGTTAAACTGATAAAGGTTAAAGTTAAGGTTGATATGTGAAATTTTTTCAAAATAAGCAATTTATCATAAAATAATCGGCGACAAAAGTACATTAATATGCGTGGTTGCATAGTAGCACACGATATTGTACAGTATCTTTGATTACTGATGCTTACGTGAGAAGTCACTTAGTTTTTGTAACAATATTTTATATTATTAAATCAATAATTGAGACGACGAAGTTATTCATACTATTATTTGCAATATTGATGATGTCTAGAAAGTTCTGTCGAGGAGAGGTTTGATCACCTAATTACGCGCCAATAAGGAGAAATCCTTATCGAAAAGCCCCCTCTTTCCTAGGAACGACCTAGTTGTTAAACATTATCTATGCGAAGTACCGCATGCATGGTGATTTCTTTTGTTATTCCATTCTTTATTATACTCAGTTGGTTAAAGTTTTAACTTCTATACTGCATGAAATTAGTGGAATATCCTTGATATTTGCGCTTCATCCAGTATCTTTTCATGGAAATATTCTTCTGAGCATTCTTGAATTTTACTCTACAAAGCAGTATCATATTTACAATTTGGACGTTATTGGTTCATGGATAAATTAATTCTTGAACTTGTTTTATTGAATTCTTATATCATTGTCATCATCCTCATGTTTATATTATGTTGAAAGTCATCTGTGGCTTGTAGTGCATAGATGGACTTGGTATAATTATGACTAGGGATTATGCGGTGTAATCATGACCGTAATGTAATAAATGATGTGGTAAAAGTCATCTTTGGCTCGTAGTGCATAGATGGACTTGGTGTGATTATGACCAGGGATTATTCGGTATAATCATGACTGTAATGTGATGAATGATGTGGTAAAAATCCTCATTGGCCGTAGTGCATTGATGGACAGTTTTTGGTATGATTATGGCTATGGATTCTCTTCGGCCAAGGGTGCAAAGATGAATTATTTTATGGCATGATCAGGACCGTTGATAAAAACACGATTATCTTTGGCCCGTAGTGCATGGATAATTCGTGGTCGTGATACTAAAGAATATCCTTGGCCTGTAGTGTGGGGATGATTTAATGATGTGGATTATTTATTAAGTTGAGTCTCAGCGATAAAAATTGATGAAAACATTTTAAATCATAGACGATAGTAGATTTTATTCTCTACTTGATTCTTCTAATAGATTGCTTGTTCCGCTGCTGTTAACTTGATGTTTGTTATATTGTATCAGTTTAACATTGTTGAAGGCTAACGATAATTTATTCTGCATTATCTTAGTCATAATATTTCTTACTGGGCTAGTTGAGCTCACCCTTTCTTTCACCGTTCTCCTCAGGAAATGAGAACGTAGCTGGGACTAGTCGGGGAACGGAGTGACGATTCAGATGATAGCATTAGTAGTCCTCACTATTCTGTTAAATATTGTGATAATAAATGTAATGCGGACTCTTTTGAGTGTGGATATTGTCTAGAAGACAATGTCCTTATTAAAACTCGACTTATGTTACGTCCGTATTTTACGACAATTTGATATTTAAGGTTGTATTTGTATTCTGTACCATGTATCTGGCGACCCAAGATGGGTGATGTATACCTAATTTTAGGGGCGTCACAGTTGGTATCAGAGCTTAGGGATATGTTCGCTGGCAGAGGTAAGAATCTAGAACTAGGAGGGGAGAGATGAGTTATATACTTCGCTAGTGTGTGACTTACCTAAGCTGAAATTGTTTACTTGATAAGTTGACAAATTATGATATGCCAATTAACCTTTGTTTTAAAGCTATATTCTTGAATGATATCTGAAATACAGGAGTTGAGAAATTGGAAAATCATGATAGCGAGGAAATTATCGGGAAGGTACAATCTGAAAAGAAAGCAAGGTATTCTCATCTCTTCGAATATCAGGTACGTACGTAAATTTTGAGGGAAAAATTTCATAAGGAGGGGTGATTGTGAGACCCCAAATTTTATGAAATAAAAGTATTCAATTTTTCTATTTTGGTAAATAGTTAAATTGATAAAAGTTTAAAGTTAAGGGTAATATGTGAATTTATTTTTTTTTTTGCAAAGTTAGCAAGTTGATATAAAATATTCGTTGTGTCGGGGAATATTCGATTAGTCGGGGAATATTCGTACGATGGTACAATCATTAGTGGATCCCACAACAGAATTATTGTCGAATTGAGAAAATGATAAAAATATTTTTATGAAAATAACGACGGAAGTTTAACAGTTAACTATTAAAACACCCGATGTTAAAAGTACAGTAATACGCGTGGTTGCATAGTGGCACGAGTATTGATTATTGATGCTTATGTGATAAGTCACTCAGTTTTGTTTTATTGGTATTATTAATGTAATAAAACAGAAAAACTTTTTATATAAAACAGAATACTTTTATAAAGTTATTCATTTTATTAGGCTAATAGTAAAATTTTTTATATAAAATGTAATACTTTTATAAAGTTATACATTTTATTAGACAATAATTAGAATATATTATATTTTATTATGCGTAGTATTTGCATAGTAAAATCTTTTATAAAGTTATTCGTTTTATTAGATTATAAATAGAATATATTATATTTTATTTAAAAGATTTTGCTTTAAATATGGACCGTCAGATTAAAGTAAATCAATCTGGAATGATTCATGAGTTAAGTTACTATGCGTTCCATTTTTCTATAAATAGAAGCTCATTCCTTCATTATTTCTTACTTAATTCATTGAAACTCAGAGAGAGAAACTATAGAGAGAAAGAAGAAAAATATTCTCACCGCTTCACTACTCATATATCCAAAGACTCTTCTTCTTAAGGTAGGGAATATTATTTGTTGTACTCGTAAGGGTGTTATTCTTTTGTATTCATGAAGAGAACTTATGTTATTCCATTCTTTATTATTCATTGGAATAACTCAGATACGCTGAGCTACCCTATACTTGGTGACATTCTTCTATTATTTCGTCTTTATTATTACTTTTGGAATATCAAAATACATGCGTTTTACTTGGGATTCGGTTAAAATCTTTATTATTATTCGTTGGAATATCCATACATGTCGTTTTACGTGGGACCGATTTCCGCCCTTATTAGTATTCTCATTGGAATAACTCGTGTCATGGCAATCCGCATGCATGGTGATTTATGTTGTTATTCCATTCTTTATTATTCTGTTGGAACATCCCGCAAGGTTTAATTTCACCGACACGGTTCCGTTATTTAGTATTTTGTTGGAATAACTTTTGCTCATGCGAAGTATCGCATGCATGGTGATTTCTTTTGTTATTCCATTCTTTATTATACTCGGTTGGTTAAAACTTTGACTTCTATACTCCATGAAATTAGTGGAATATCCTCGATATTTGCGCTTCATCCAAGATCTTTTCATGAAAATATTCTTCCGAGCATTCTTGAATTTTACTCTACAAAGCGAATTATCATGTTTGTTTAATTTGGACGTTATTGGTTCATAGATAAATTAATTTCAAACTTGTTTTATTGAATTCTTATATCATTGTCATCATCTTCATGTTTATATTATGTTGAAAGTCATCTCGTGGCTCAGAATACCCTTAAAGTAGTGCATGCATGGACTTGGTATGATTATGACCAGGGATTATGTGGTGTAATCATGACTGTAATGTTATAAATGATGTGGTAAAAGTCATCTTTGGCCCGTAGTGCATAGATGGACTTGGTGTGATTATGACCGAGGATTATTCGATAATATAATCGTGGTAGTAATATGATGAATGATGTGGTAAAAATCATCGTTTAGTAGTAGTGCATTGATGGATAGTATGATTTTGGTATGATTGAGTTATACTTTGACTTATTCTTAAGACCCTTGGTATATCTATGCTTCTCTTATGCTTGGCCACGCGGATATATATAATATATTACGAATATATTATAATTCTTAATTATTATATAATTAAAATAAAATTTATTTTTTTTGATGAGGTTTTATTTTAAGTTTATTTATAATTAAATAAAAGGTTTATGATTTTAATGAGAATTGGATTGCTAATTCCTTAAATAAAGGGATGAATATGAAATGGGTTCCATATTAATTAATTTTAAAATGGAATAAGATTTATCTCCCTCAAAATAAAGGACTTATTTGTGAATAGGCGAATATCAAGTGCCATGTTTTTTTTAATTGGATTTGTTAGGTTTAATAATTAGAATATTTTAAAAATTAATTATTCAATATACTTGAATTTGATCACTTTCAATTCACCCGTGTTAAATCATATAAATAGAACTAAAAGAATCAAAAGTCCATATCTTGATATGAGATGTACATATGCAAGATTATTCTATATGTGCATGGATTTTATACTGTTATATATTATATATTATGCAAACATGTTTTAGCGTAAATTTAATTAATATGTATTGCCGTATTTTATATTTTATATTTGTATTAGTGATTAACGCTAAACAAGAGAGACAAATTAATAACAAAACCCTCAATTTTTATATTAAAGTCCTAAGTTGCTCAAAGATATTTGGAATATCGAACGTAAAGTCCATTTCAAGGGTAATGAGCATGATAAAATTAATAGAGTATTAAATATTTAATATGAGTTTGTCGTGTCACCACAAGGCAAGTATTAAGTATTTAAGATGTTAATTTATCACATTTGATGCTTATAAAGAAAATTGAACAATATTGTTTTGTTGTGTCACCACAAGGATGATATTTTTCTTTTTGAATATATGGAGTGCTAGGTGGGACTTAACTGGATAATTTTGATTCTGATGTGCCACCACTTGATCAAAAATATCTAAGAGGCAAAATACAAGGAGTTGCAAGTATAGTTGATGTAATTGACAAGAGTTGGTCACTATTTATTTATATATAGTTTGTTGTGTCACCACAAGGCTATATACATTTGAAATGGGATCCTTATTCTCACTAAAGCAAATCTTTAATTAGATTTTGCCGAACTATATAAGTGAGGTAATATAGTTTGAAGAAAATAGTGGGAGATACCAATTTAAAACAAGACCTAAATTATTTTGGTAATTAATAAAAGAATGTATGTTAAAATGTTGTTAATTACAAATTCATTTACGTAATTTTACAATGTCTAAAATTACTATCATCACGAAGCATATTAAATGCTAAATTAACCAAATAGAATTAAACGGATTGGTTAAGGAATTTGAGAATAGTTCTCATGGCTAAAAAGTTATCTTATGTCCTTAATACGTCTATCTCTACAATGGTTGCAGACAATGCCTCCGAGGAAGACATTGCTACTTTTAGAAAGTGGCAAGATGATGCTGTGATTGGCTCAATGCATCATGCTCGCATCCATGAGTACTTGAGCTTCACACAAGCATGAAACTATGGATGCTCTTACTATACTCCCCGCACATCAAGTAGTTGATGGTGAGAAAATGGGACCGATAGATATCGATATCTAAGGAGCTCTTCCGATCTAGAATGGCCAATGGCACTATAAGATGCATAAAAAGGTTCTTAACATAATCAATTTGATTGATCAATTAGGACAACCGGTTTTGTTATGGATGGAGAGTTGAGCCAAGATTTGATCTTGCACTCATTCCCAGGACTCCTTTCACAATTGTTGTGAATTTTTCATATGAACAAGCTAGATATCAAATTCGTGATTTTCTTAACATATTGAAAAATGTGAGAGTCACTTTCCAACCAAGAAAGATCAAGTCTTCTTGGTAGGGGCCAAAAGGATCTTCCAAAAGAAGAACGATTCAAAGAAGGTAAATGAAAGCGTAAACAAAGGATAATAAGAACAAAACCGATATGGATAAGAAAGGAGCTTGCTTCCACAACAATAAGCACCGACATCGGAAAGAAAGCTGCTAGAAGCATCTTCTGCGCAGAGGCTAACCAAAGAAGCTTAATGAAGTTTCATTATTAAATACAATTTTGTTCATAATTTAAAATTAATTTTCTTTAAGTCAAGGTTCTACTTAGGTATTGGATACTGACTTTGGTTATCGTAAATATAGATTTATGAAGGACCAAGGTAAGTAGAAAGCTAAACAAATATAAGTAATCCTATGTATGTGGAAAATGAAGCAAAGTTTCTTTGCATTAGCCATAGAAACTTATAGTTTAGCACCGCTTACGGGCAAATCAATTAAGTCAATAAGTTGTTATTGTATTCCGTTCTTGTTAAAATATTATTTCCATTTTATTGTTGGACAATAAAATCTTTGGTATTATAATAAAGAACAATTGTTGTTTCATTTATAATAATAATGTTTTGTATAGAATCTGGAATATTACTTAATAAATTTTGTATACTTGACTTACATGAAAATAATTTTGCATATTGAACAAATTAGTATAAGAAAAGGAGATGATCATTCAAAGAGTTGAATGTGTGTATTTGTTGAAATACAAGTGTGAATTATTT
Source organism: Panax quinquefolius (assembly GCA_020205615.1). Classification (NCBI taxonomy): domain Eukaryota; kingdom Viridiplantae; phylum Streptophyta; class Magnoliopsida; order Apiales; family Araliaceae; genus Panax; species Panax quinquefolius. The sequence goes on from CM035166.1 coordinate 96,521,343, forward strand.
GAAAGGTTCAAAGAAATTGAAGTGAAACAAATTGGCAAAGTATTAAGATTCTTTGATTAGATCAAGGATAAATACTTGTGCAATAAGTTTCTAAATCATCTCAAATGGTTTTCTCATAATGGAAACATCCCGATATGCAATAATTGATTGATGTATCCGAATGAAAAATCGCACCTTGTTGGACATGATGCGGTCAAAAATGATTTTACCGACATTCCAAAGATCCTTCAGGTAATGTCCTAGAAATGGTCAGACATATCTCTGAAAATGGTAACCTCAAAATCCGGCCCCAAGACTCCATAAAAGTTATGGACAGGAGGATTCCTAATCTTAAGTATGTTAAGATAAGGGGTCATTCCAACTTATGTGAAAAGGTTTCAAAGGATAAGCTTGGGACAAGATTTGACAAGTGTCGATTTGTGGGACATCCTAAAGTAAGTTTAGGTATATGTTCTATAATCCCGCTTAAAGCAAAAGGTGTTTGTTACTGAAAACACGCACGCTTTTTAAGATAAAGGTGTTTATCGTTTCAAGGGCTAGTGGGAGGATAATAGATCTTGAAAAGTTCAAGAACCACAAAACACTATAAGTCAAATAAGAGGAACTCGTAGATAGATTTCTATTGTACCACAACCGAATCCTAAATCTGGAATAGTACCGAAGATACCCAGGAGGTATGGATTCATCATGGATGATGATGATGAGGTACACATCATAGAAGATGATGATCCAGAGTTACATTCGATGAGGTAAGACTTCTAGTGTGTACAAAAGGGTCGATTAGGGAGCGCTAATGAAATTTCTAGTATTATATGTTGATATACTACGGATGAGGAATTACATACCAATGCTACAATCGATAAAGATAAAGTTGTCTAAACATTCCTCCATGAATGATTTGGGAAGAGTATCATTATTGGGGATGCAAATCTATATAGATAGATTTAAAAGGATACTCAACTTTAACCCAAGGAACGATATTCATTTGATGCTAAAGAGTCGTTTTTTATTTATTAAACTTCCAAGAGATGTCTCATGTTGATGAGCCGTGGAGTGTATCTCTTAATAGTCCCCATAGACTCCAAAGAGAGAGATCGCATGAGTGACAATCATGTATGCAATGAAATATACGAGACTGATGATGTCGATCACCATATTCGGAGAAGTTCACTATGAGTTAGTGAAAACATCTTAAAGTGCTTAACCCACTAAGGATGTGATCATATTCATGGTGGGTCCGAATTAAAACTAGAGGGCTTTACGCACTCAAGTTTTTCGAATGCACTCAAGACGACGTAAAAATCCACTTTAAGGTAAAGTGTTATCTTCAATAATGGTGCGATGAATTGGGAAGGTTCCAAACAATGAAGTAGTTCTTGCTTTTAGTGATAAAGACAAAGTATATAGCTATAAATGAAGCTGCAAGTTGATTGTTTGGATTAAAAGTTCATTACAGAACTAGGAATAGTTCCTAAGTCTCATCTTGGATCTAAACATGTGTTGTGGCACTTTCATTTGATTATTAGAATCATTGAAAGATGGGAAATCACTATAGAGATAGTGGACTCTCATGAACAACATTACATATCCATTAACTAAAGCTTATCCAACAGCAGGATAATCGTCACTTAGAGAAGAAGAGTATGAGATACCATGGCGATTGTCTTTAGTGCAAGTGGGAGATTGAAAGTAGTATGCACACAAGCCAATCATGTTTGATGATAAAGCATATACTTTGTAACAATCTTATTCATTTATTAATAAAAAGTATTAATTTATTAAAGGCTTTAATTATCTACATGATCTTTGTTTTATAATATGTGATAAACCCATAGTTTTAAGCAATGCTTTTAGAATAATGATGATGATCATTCTAATGAGATCTAAATTCTTAGAAAGCTTAAAACTAAAATAGTTTCCAATCATTGGATTACTAAATTGGGGATTAGTGAATCCGGATAGATTGGTACATACGCTGCTTGCTCATGGATGAGGATGATTGATCTCACGATCATTTGTGTGGAGACACTAAAGCAAGTATGTAGGTGCTTATTAGAGAATAAGTTCACCGAACGGGCTCGCTAAGGAATACCTAATGGAGTTTTATTTCACTGTCAATAGGAATTCCTATAGTGATAGTAGTACAAGTAATCCTTGGACTTGAGATCATCATAGTATCTTGTGTATGATGAGTTATACTTTGACTTATTCCTTAAGACCCTTAGGGTATATCAAAGGGTATGCTTGGGTATAATAAGTCAGTACATGGAGATAATGTATGATCAATAAAGAATCTACCACTTCTAATAAAAGAAGAGAAATGTCCTATGTGATTCGATAAATGACAACCAAGTAGTCCTCGGGTTAAATGAGAATGAAATTAGAAAAGGGTTTCTAATTTGCATTATTTGAGTTGTGCATTTAAGAGTCGAAATACATATAATTAAATAAAATAAGACTTTCGATAAAGAATTCCATGTCTTATATTTAATTGGGACATTGTATGGTGGAAGGATTGAATTGTACCAAGAACTATTTACTCAAAGGTTCTTTAATGATTAATGTTGAAATCTATATTATCCGGAAAGTCGTTGATCGCTAGGGAGGCTTATCCCTATCAGAGAATAAATATTATTTAAATAAATTAATTATTTAATTTATTTATTTAAATAAGATTAGAATTGTTCTAATTGATTTATTCACAAGGTTTAATATGGAGAACCTAAAGGGTCACACACCATAAAAGGAAGAATAATTATTTAAGAAGTTAATGGCATAATCGTAATAATATGTTATGTATATTTAATTTAATCTATGGTGATAGAATAAATTAAATAGCTTAATATTTATTATTTAATATTTTAGAAATATTAAATATAAATTAATAAGAGGAGTCTTATTAATATTATTACAATTATTATTATTTTAATTTCTAAAAGAGTTTAGGAATTAATTTAATATAAGTATCTCATTTATTCCTAATTGGATTAGGAAGGAAAATTAGTTAAAGGAGTTTAATTAATTATCCCTAATAAGATTAGGGAGCTTAATTAATTAAAAGAATTAATTAATTAAAACCCAATTCCTTAATTGTTAAGGTGGGTTGCCTCACATCTATAAATAAGAGGAGTCTTATTATTATGGGTGGTAGGGGTTGTTGACTTTTTCAACATATCGACATATAATTCCAATTGTTGGGAGAAGACACCTTTCTATAGAGATAGAAAACTAGGGTTTAGCCAAACACCCATCTTCTTGAATTTTCTTCTTCCTTGGTGGATCACCTCAGAGGCCAAACATTTGGGTGGCTAACGTTGATCGAAGGAAGAACCAAACCGGTGGATTCAAGATCGAACGCGAAAGGATTTGGAGGTGAACTTGTACCGAGGAAGCTCGATCTTCAAGGGTATGATTTATTCTTTATCTTTTCGTTTAATTAATAATTACGCATAAAGGGTGATCCGGTATATGGTTTGTAAAAATTTTAAACTCGATTTTTACTTTTAATAATTTTGCAATTTTGATTGCGTTATGAATATTACAAACCTAACACTGGGCTCCGTAGTGCGTGGATGATTTAATGATGTTGATTATTTATTGTCGAGTCTCGGAGATAAAAATTGATGAAAATATTTTAAATCATGTAAGATGGTAGATTTTATTCTCTACTTGACTCTTCTAATGTATTGCTTGTTCTACCGCAGCTTAAACTTGATGTTTGTTATATTGTATCGTTTAACATCTTGTTGAAGGCTAACGATAATTTATTCTGCATTATCTTAGTCATAATATTTCTTACTGGGCTAGTTGAGCTCACCCTTTCTTTCACTGTTCTTTTTAGAAAATGAGAACGTAGCTGGGACTAGTCGGGGAACAGAGTGACGGTCTAGATGATAGCATTAGTAGTCCTCACTATTCTATTAAATAGTGTGATAATAAATGTAATGAGGACTCTTTTGAGTGTGGATATTGTCTAGAAGATAATGTCCTTATTAAAACTCCAATTTATGGTGCGTCAGTATTTTACACTGACAATTTGTATATTTAAGGTTGTATTTGTAGATTCGTACACGATCCGCAACCCAAGATGGATGATGTATACCTAATTTTGGGGGCGTCACAATTGAGTCACATGATTGTACTATTGATTCACATGATATATTTGATAATACTTGCAGGACTAAATTAAAAATGAAGGAAAAGATAAATGTATTATACTGTAATATTTCGAGCCCCAAAACATGCAATTATCGAAACTATATTTTCCTATAAATAGATGTTCATTCTTCATTCTCACCAATTCACTAAGACTCACAAGAGCAATTATAGAGAGAAGCTATAGAGAGAAAGAAGAAGAGAAGTCTGCTACTTCACTATTCCAGTATCCAATCTTCTTCTGAGGTAAGGGGTATTATTTATTTCATATTTTGAAGAGATATTATTTTTCGTATTCGTATGAATATTATTTTCGTTCAATATTCATAAAGAATATTATCTTCGTTCAATATTCGTAAGAATATTATCTTCGTTAAATATTTATTGGAATATTATTTTCGTTCAACAGTAGTAAGAGATATTATTTATTGTATTGGTAAGGGGTATTATTTATTTCATATTCTGAAGAGAAATTATTTTTCAGATTCGTATGAATATTATTTTCGCTTAATATTCGTAAAGGGTATTATTTATTTCATATTCTGAAGAGAAATTATTTTTCGTATTCGTATGAATATTATTTTGTTATTCCATTCTTTATTATTCTGTTAGAATAACATGTCTACGTGGACTACCGCATGCATGGTGAAATTCTTTTGTTATTCCATTCTTTATTATTCCGATTTGAATATACATGTTCACGCGGGACACCGCATGCACATGGTGAAATTCTTTCGTTATTCCATTCTTTATTATTCGTTAGAATAACTCCGCTCACGCGGACTACGCATACACGGTGAATGACCCTTCAGATTCATTCTTTATTAAATTGTGGAAACGATCCGCTCACGTGGATTACCGCGCACGGCAATGCTTAAAATCCATTTTCGCTTGTATTCTATTATATTTGTATGGGATATCATTTCTTTTGTACTCGCCATGGAATATCATTTTTTTGTATTTTCCTTTTATGAGTACTATTCACGGAGTACTATTCATGGGTACTATTCACGTATACAGTACTATTTACGAATATGAGTTACTATTAACGAGTTACTATTCACGAGTTACTATTCACGAGGTACTATTCACGACAAAATTATTTTCTTTTTCTGACCAAATTATCATTGATTTATAAATCTTACTCTTGAAATTAAATCCATGTTTTGATCATATTATTTTTATTATCATATATAACATTTTATAATCCTTGTGATGTAATTTCTCTTCGACTTAAGTGTAAAGATGGGTAGATTATTGGTATGATCGTGACTATGGGTTCTCTTTGACCAAAGAGTGCAAAAAGATGAATTGTCGAACGATATGATCACGACCATTGAATTTATAATTGAATATCTTTAGCTTAAGTGCAAAGGTGAATCGATCAACATGGTTATAATTATTGTTTATATAAATTCGAAATGATTATATATATCTTTGAAATGATTATTAATATCTTTGCCCCAGTAGCAAAAGATGACATGTTGTTGAATATCTTTGGCATGTAGTGCAAAGATAAACTGTTGATGAATATCTTTGGCCCGTAGTAGTAAAAAGATGAATTTATTAGTATGATTATGAACATGAATCGTGATTTGGTATAACCATGATCTTTGATGTTTCGTGTAAAGACATGTGATGAAAATTATCTTCTCCCGGATGCGAATAGAATTTAGAACCACAATTATGATTATCGGTTATTCACATGATTGTGGGATGTAAATTGTTGATTGATGTTACGTGGATAAGACAAGTGTTGGTGGACTTTTAACATGGAGAAGATAATAGACTTTATGGTTTATTTGACTCTTCTAATGGATTGCTTTCGTTCCGCTGCAACTATGGTTGAAAAGTTTTATCATCTACCATATGTTCTAAATCTCTTATTTATTATTGACGAAGGCTATTGATAATTTAATTATCTTTAGTCATGATATTCTTTACTGGCCTAGTTGTGCTCACCCTTTTGCTTCATAACTCGTTTTTGTAATAAGAGTGTATTTGGGTCGCTGGGAAGTAATGAGGGGAATAGAACGATGGTCTATAGCTATTGAGTTTTCTCCTAAAACAAGTATGGAAATAATTTTATTGAGAATTATAGATAAGTGTGTCGATTTTATATGTCATTTTAACCATTGATTTTGGTGAACCGAATAGGGTGAGGTGAACCCAACTTTGGTAGGGTATTTTGCCACTATCATACAAGATGTCTAATGACTGACGACTTCGTGTTATCATAAGACAAGGTTGTGCACATGCACTTCCTGATTATATCTATGAGCACTTCCTATATAATCTTGGAGTTTCGTTGAAATATAATTTTCAATTGGAGACAATGGAGATAATTATATGTCAAGAGAAGACTCACCATTGGGCAATAACATGACAAAGAATCTTTTCATTTTTCTTTGGGGTCTATTGGCTCAACCAAGGATAATTCTCGAGTCATATGATATCTATCATAACTTAGATGCATGACCTCCCATGTACAAAGGTTTCCTTGAGCATTTTCCAAAGATTTTAATTTCTAAAATAATTATCGACTATACTTTTTTATGTAAAGTACCATTGTAAAGTGTTGTGGTCAAGGCACCATGAGAGTTACATATATTTGTATTAAAACTCACAACTTATGTGTTGTCAGATCGCATTTACGATTCAACCGTCAGTATAAATAAATTTTGTATTTGATTCTCAGAAGTGTGATATCTAGCGACTCCTGAATGGGTCGTGTGGACCTATTTTGGAAGGCCACACCATCTCTCGATATCAATCCATTCCCCGACTAGTCCCTTGACACGCTCTCATTTTTCAAGAGAACAATGAAAGCAAAAGGGTGAGCTCAACTAGCCCAAGAAAAATATTATGACTACGATAATGCAGAATAAATTATCGTTAGCCTTCAACAGTGTTAAACTGATAGAATACAAATATTCAGCGACATTTGCAGTTGTTTTAGTAATATTTTTTAGTTTTAACGACTCGCTCACCTTTACAACACAAATAATAAATTAAGACCCCATTCATTATATATATTAACACAAGTACTATTTGAAAAAAGTAACTCTTAGATGATGACATATGGGTTCCATAGAATAAACTAAACTTATAACAAACGTCTCATAACAGACTTCTTATTTATATCAAAGATTGAATAAATATTTACCACAAATTACTATATCTTCAATTAACATATTTTTAATCTTCCAAAAATTATCATTAATATTATAACTCGCAATATTGACAACCAGATCATTCCCACGAAAGAGGAGGCTTTCCGATAAGGACTTCTCCTTATTGGCGCGCAATTAGGTGACCAAACCCCTTTCTTCGATAGAACTTTCTAGACATTGTCAATAATGCAAATAATAATATGAATAACTTTATTGTCTCAATTATTGATTTAATAATATAAAATATTGTGACAATAATCAAATCAATAATGTGAGATACTATGCAGCAATTACTGTGACAATAATTGAGTAAAATTGAGTGACTTTCATGTAAGCATCAATAATCAAAGATATTGTACAATACCGCAGCTACTATGAAACCACGCCAGACATCGCACTTTTATCACCAGGAATTTCAACAGTTAACGGTAAAACTTTTGCCGTTATTTTATAAAAATGTTATTTTTTCGCTTTCTATATCCGACAGTTATTCCATTGTGGGGTCCACCAATGATTGTGTCGTTGTATCACGGATATTCCCCACTGCTTAATATTTTATGACAACTTGCTTACTTTGCAAAATTTGTAAATATTACCCAAAACTATAACATTATATCAAATTTACACCTTATTATTCAAAATAACATCGAGAGAAAAATTAATCTTTATTCATAAAAGTTGGGGTCTTACATCTTCAAAGATGTAACACTACGGCCAAAGGGTTGCTAACATCTTCATCAGTAACGCCTCATCCATACAAAACATGTTATCAACATTAAATGAACGTGTTTTAGTTCAGGACTATCGTGTACTGTGGGCTTTAGTATTTACGACATTAGAGTGTAATACACTCGAGTCACTTGACTTGCTAACACGAACACGCCATCGACTTTAACAACGACTTGATATCTACGGTTGTGATTCTATTACGATCAACTTTAATCCCCTTTTCAGTATCAAACCAGCTACACTTAAATGTAACTACCTTTTTACCCCCGTGATAATTGAGCACAACCACATCCTGTAAACGGCCATAGTAATTGGACTTAGAATCTTGGTAGCAGCTTCCTAACAAATTACTATTGATTGTAAGAAACTAAGTAAATGCTACTTAGTTTATATTTTAATATTGGGAAACTAATTACTAATACAATACATGCATGGCCCATAAATCTTGCAAATGAATAATTTCGACAAAATTTACGTCAAAATTCATTTAAGGAAATAGCAAATATATCAAAATTAAAAACAGTCCTAAAATCAGTTAAATTCAAGATTGGAAACTAATTAAAATATATAAACAATGCAAACAATATATACTGTAGAATTATCCATTCTCAATCAAAATGAATTACACTTTCCAAATATATACCAATTTTAGCCCCAAATTTCAAACCTCAAATCCAATTTTCAACAAATATATAATATATTTTTAGCCCTACCAATTTCCAACCTCAAATTCAATTGACAATAACAAATTGATGCACACACAGTAACCAATTAAAGAATTTAAACATTACCAATTTCCAATTCCAATTGACAATAACAAACTAAACCAATACCAAATCAAAAACTCTACCAATTTTCAGCATCAAATCAATATATACATACAATATAAAAATTATTCATTCTACTGATTATGTACATCATCATCAAATTGAAACAATATTTGAACTCATACCTTTTGGAGCTAATAAACTGTTCGGCGTGTGGTGGTGGTGGTGGTCGACGGCTGGAGGTGGTGGTTGGTGGCAGCAAGAGGAAGACAGATAACTGAGATGGTGGTGGTGGTGGTCGGCGGCTAGAGGTGGTGGTGGGTGGTAGCTGGAGGTGGTGGTTGGTGGTTGGAGGTGGAAGACAGAGAACTGAAAGTGTACCGGTGGTTGGCGGCTTGAGGTGGTCGTTAGTCGACAGCTGGAGGTGGTGGTGGGTGGCAGGTGGGCACCGAAGATGAGAGTGACCGAGAGAGTGAGATGAGAGTGAGAGAGGAGAGAGTGAATATGAGAGTGAGAGCATATGAGAGGCGCCTGAATAAGATTAGGTTTTATAAGATAGTTCCGATTTAAATGTCCGTCGAAAAATATCGCCTCGAAAATAGGCTATCCTCGTAAAAGTCCTCGTAAATAACCATAGTTACGTCGAACTTAAGTTCGCTACCGACGGAAACTTGGCGCCAGATGAGGCCTTATAATTCAAATTTGATTTCTAAAATAAACTATTTCTCGATTTTAATTATGTTCGACATATTTTTTCATTTAAAATAACTTATTTTGATCGAATACAATTCATCGAACCTAATTCCGCCTCAATTAAGACTCTTTCTTGTAGTGTATATTACGTTAAGGTTAGACAACCTGCGATATTGTATTAACTATATTAATTAATGGTGCGTTTAATGATATTCATAAATGAATGGGTAGTTAGATGCTATTTGTATGATAGATCGTGAGCACCAGACTCGCGGTTAGGTAACCCGAATTTGGGGGCGTCACAGGGAGCTTGTTTCATACAGTGATAATCTAAGGAGAATTTTGGATAGTAGAGCTTATTGTTATCTAGGACTAGTAGTTTCATTGAAGGAAAAATAATAATAACTTGATTAATTGATTGTTGTACTTGGTGAAACTGAACTGCAGAACTGAAGTTTTTACATATTTGGTTAATTTCATCATTAATTCTTGTTCTCTTAGTTTAAAAACAATTTTCAAAAAACCCCATCTTTATTTTCTGTTGAAATAGTAGAATAATTCTAAAATAACTTTACTCTGTGTGGGATCGATCCTTACTTGCTACTATGCTAATTATTATAAATTGTGAAGTGAAAGTGAGGTTAATTTAACAAAGGTAAACGATCGCTCCCATTATCCTTTTGTTACGAATCCTCACCTATACGTGAGAGGCGGAACCAGGGGGGCTGTGGGGGCACCTCGCCCTGTGAGGGCTCGCAGCATTTTAAGGTTAAGGTTTGGAGGGAAAAAATGATATTTACATATATTTTATATTTTTTCTGTAAATTTTTTCTTATAGGTCCTACATCTCAACGCGAAAGAGAAACATAAATTTGAATTGTCTAAATAATGACAAAATGTTTGCGAATAAAAAACATAAAGAGGCGATTTTGTTTTGTTCAATATAAAATTATTATGAACTTTTTAAAATCAAATTAAGATATTTTTAAACTCTTAATTAATATAATTTTTTAATTTTAAAATTTTCGAGGCACATGCTTCTCAATAGTCAAAATCAATTAAAAGTCGCATGAAAACACAATTTATTTCTTATTTGATGCATTAGAAACTCCAAATTAGCCTTTAATTTAATTAATGTGTGATATAATAAGCATCTCAATTTTTAAATGCATTCTTCTCAGGAAAAACTCCAAATTAACCTTTAGTTAATATGTAATCAAGAAATCTTTGTGAAGAGATTCAATCAAATATGCTCATTTCTATATTCTCACAATTTTTATAAACACATTGAATTATTATATTTTTCCAACAATTGAAAACGAGCAAATTTTGAGACGTTTTCAAACCTGCATGCACTCGCATGATACATTCGCGCTCTCTCTTAATAAAGATAATCGAAATAAGCACTTCAAGCGTCAATAAATAAAAAAAAATTAGTGATGTATTTTGACCCTCCCTATGAAAACCTTCTAGTTCCGCCACTGTCTATACTATGACTTTATCTTTTCTTCAACTTTCAGATACCTTCATGAGTTCTTGGACTTGCTTAGCAGATTCTTCTTCTTTGTTTTTGATACTTAAGTTGCTTTGTGAATTCGACAACATTTTACTGAGTGAGTTGTTCTTCTTTGTTTACACGTACTGACTGCTTCTTTTACAAAGACCTAATTGCTCTATGATCTTTTCTGAGTTCAGTGATCTGTTCTACGATCTGTTTGTGAAGAGAAGAGAAGAGAAGAGAGGGTTGACCCCACTTAAGGTGCTGCATGTGCATGCAGTGCAGTTGCAGCTGCTGCCGGGAACAATTGGGTCTAGCCCCTTGCCCTCATTCAAATATCTATTCATTTCACATTCTCACTTGATCACCCATAAATTTGAAAAAATAATAAATAATATATCGTCTGTAAAACTCACAAATAAAATAATAATAATAATAATAATAATAATAAATTATATTCAAGTGACTTAATTGGTGAGGAATTTAGAATCGATAAGAGTTTGAAGCAATTTCAAAAAATTATAATCACTGTTGAATTGATACATAAAATCCGTGTTAATGATTTTATGACAGAGTAGGTTGTTGATATTGTTATAACAGAAACTAAGACCCATTCATTATTTTATATGTTATATTGTTATAACATATAAATATTCAGTGACATTTGCAGTTGTTTTAGTAATATTTTTAGTTTTAACGACTCGCTCACCTTTACAACACAGAATAATAAATTAAGACCCCATTCATTATATATATTTTTAATTCACTTCAATTTATATTAAGCTTTATTATAAATATTAATTTTATCGATAATTTTAGCCACACAATTATTTGAATTTTTTATTGTATCAATAAATTTAATTATGTCGCTAAAAGCAATATTTAAATCGCCTGCCTTGGATTACCCTCTCTCTTCCTCCCCGTGTAACCAGGCCTTCTTTTGTTGAAGAAATAAAAGGTTTGCTGACATCTAACAGTGCAGTTATTTAACCAATAAAGAAAACACAATAATGTAGTTTACTATTTAAATATTAGTTAAAGCCTTCTTTTGTTGAAGAAATAGAAGGTTTGTTGTCATCTAATAGTGCAATTATTTAACCAATAATGAAAACACAACAATGCAGTTTACTTTTTAAAATACTCTCCGTAAACGATAAAAGTTATTATTACTATTTTGGATACCTTCACGTTAAATATTCATTTTCCTTTAATAACCAAATTTTTACACAATTTTTCTCATATACCCTTAAAGAATAAATATCTCATACTTTTCTTATTCTAATTTTCTCCATATTTAATAAAGATAATTAGTTTTGTGTTGAAAATATTTTGAATTAAAAATTAGAAAGTCACTCTCACCTACATTGGAAATGATTAATGAAATATTATTATGGATAATTTTTCATTATTTCATTCATCTTCTTAATACGCGTGATCAATATTCACCAAAGACTTTTATCTTGGTGATTTTAGGTAGTAGTAATTAGATAATTTTGTCCCACAAAGATTTTATTTTTTAATTACGTTTTACAGTTCTACTTTAATAATTTGTCCTAAAAATATTTTAAAAAATATGATGACGGTATTCTTGAAAATAAACTCATAAACTTTTAAATATCTCAAATTAATTATCTACTCAACTAAGAATTACATGTAAACATCAAATGTGACATCTTTGTGCACTACTTCTCAGCAAAGTACCTGTAAAGCAAAATATATTTTTTTATTGTATAGAAATTTAATATATTATCCTACCTGAGATTTGGCGACAAGAAATTAAGCTATCTACGTCTTCATTTGTAAAATTTAAAATATCACAAAATGACTTGGCCAAAAAATGAGATTTTCTACTTGTAGAACTGGGAGTATTGACTACATTACGACTCTAGTTTAAAGTTTTAACAAAATAATTTAAATAATTAAATTTTCTTCTAGGCCTATAATAAACCGACTGTATTTAAATTTAATTTAATCTACCATGCTTTACTGTATAATAAACCGACTGTATTTAGTATTTTTCATGTTTCTTTCAATATAATTTAAAAAAATTCACACAATACGATCCATAATTTGATAATTATGATTATTAAAAGGAAAGCGTCACCTTTGGCCAGTAAAACATCATCTACCCGCGCGAGCTTATTGCCTAATTTTCACTAAATAATGTTCAAATATATTCCATGCCTTTGAGTAGCTTTTTAAATAAAGTTTCCTGCTCGCAATATTAAATTACTTGGATGTCAAATTTATTTTTATTTTTGTAGTTTTGTTAGTCTCTTCCAGTTAAATAGATTCAAACACTACAAACTTAGTTTCCTCCTCTAAAACTATTTTAGCTTGAGCCACAATATCAAATTCTGGGTTTCTTGATAATCACTATTTTTATGATTTTCCTCAATTCTGTACTGAAATTCAATTTCCTTAGTTGTTGAATATATTAATTCTGGAGCCAATTGCTGACCAGGAAAGTCAAATAAAGAACTTCATATGCGTGGGTTGAATTTAAGAAGATGCCTCTTTTTTTTTACAAACTTGAATCATTAGACTCATCAGAAATTAGATCTTCCATTATTACCCTTGAATTTTACTCAATAATATAGAGATGTTAAAAGAAACTCATCTCTATCCTTTGACATCTCTATTATTTGGCATCTCTATTAATACCGTGGAGTCTGAAAAATTAAAAAAATTGAATTTTGGCGTCCGCAGCTTAATATCATGGAGTCTAAAAACTAAATAAAATTGAATTTCAGATCCGCAATTTAATATCTGCGGAAGTGACTTATTTAAAAAAGACGTCGCTTCCCAAATTGGTCTCATCCTAAGCTGCTCGCAGCTTAATAACGCGGACGAGACCAATTGGGAAACAATGTCATTTTTAACAGTCTCATTCGCAGATTAAACTCATGGATACCAACTTCAAAAAAAATTAGTTTTTTCAAAGCTTCAGAGTATTAAACTACAAATGTCAAAAAAAAATAGATATAGGTTTTCTTTAACATCTCTATATTATTGAGGAGGAAAATTCAAGCTTTAAAATAAGAGATTTAATTTATGACGAGTCTAATTCAACATTGTAACAAAAAGAGGCATCTTCTAAAATTCACCATCCGTATTTGGAGTTCTTTATTTGACTTTCGTGTCAGCAATTTGCTCCAGAATTAATAGATTCAACAACTAAGGAAATTGAATTCCAATATAGGTTTGAGGAAAATCAGAAATATAGTTATTATCAAGAAACCAATTTGGGTTCTGAATTTGATATTGTGGCTCAAACTGAAACAGTTTCAGAGGGGGAAACCAAGTTTCCAGTGTTTGAATTCATGGAAATGAAAGAGACTAAGAAAACTAAAAAAATTGAATTTGGTATCCGCAGTTTCATCATGGATAGGAGATTTCATATAAGGTGTAGTATTTTGCATATTCGCTCATCAAGATTAAACCATGCAATATATACTGTAAACTAAATCATGGATTTTAACCTATTAAACCGTTGAATTATCGGATGAATGCTCAGATCGACAATCTGTTGTAAGAATAACCTTAACCTGATTTTAAGCTCCATACCCCCAATTTGTTAAGCAATGAGTTCTATATAAGTAACTGTTTTACAAGCTTAACAGACATCTAAACTATGGGACTTGAAAATGTTCTACACATGAATGAAGGCAATGGGGAATCTAGTTATGCTAATAACTCAACCCTTCAGGTCTCGTTCTCCATCTCATATATCTTTCTCTAGCATGGGAAAGTGTTTATTACATGCATGGTACATTAATTTTCTTTCATGTAATATTTTTATTTTATTGTCACCTAAAGAATTAATTTATAATTTCAATTTCTCAGAAAGCAGTGATATTGAAGGCGCAACCATTTTGAGAAAACCGTCAAGGAAATCATGTGTAGTACTATCGACAAATTCCTCAATGTTTAAAGATAGCTGACTTGGGTTGCTCCTCAGGGCCAAACACCCTCTTTGTCATGTCGAAAATAATAGACAATGCTCATGCAGTTTGCGAGGAAAAAATGTCCAAGTACCAGAGTTTCAAGTGTTTCTAAATGATCTTCCAACTAATGATTTTAATGCCATGTTCAAATTGCTACCACCATATTTCTATGAAAAGCTAAAGAAAGGGCCTTGTTTTGTAGCCGGAGTGCCGGGTTCTTTCTATGAGAGGCTATTTCCAACCGCTAGCCTTCACTTTGTTCATTCCTCTATTAGTGGTCACTGGCTTTCTCAGGTTAGTTCGAGTACTCATGAGTCTCTAGAAGTTGCTACTCTATCTTCTAGTATTTATAATTCAGGAAATATTATAGGACATAAGTGTTATTCACTTAATTTGTGTAGTTATTGATATATATGATAAATTACATACATATTTACGTTACCAATAAAATGTTATTAGCCTAAGTTGTGCAATTTCTAATGTAACAAATTACGTCCTTCTTTCGGTTACCAAATCATGAACCTTCAATTTTCAGTTAATTTGAATAATACCCTTGACATATCAGTGAGTGCACAAATGAAGTTCACTTGGCGCATTTCTATTTTTCTTGTGAGTATGGAGTTCTTAATTCATTAACACAAATCATTTATGAAGCTTCCCACCTGTCTGTTTATGTGTGAGAAAAGACTATAACTAATATAGCCTGACAAAGCTTATAGGTTCCTGAAATACTAGAGAGCAACAAGGGGAATGTCTATATAGCAAAATCAAGTCCTCCAAATGTTTACGAGGCCTACATGACGCAATTTGTACGAGATTTCTCAACATTTTTACGTGTACGATCCGAGGAAATAATTGCTAATGGCCGTATGTTGATTACATTCTGCGGCAGAAAGAGTGCAGATCCCACAAGCGAGGATAGCTGCTTCCTTTGGAATATGTTAGCAAAATCACTTTTCGAAATGGTGGATCAGGTCCGATTCAATTTTATTAGTCCAATTAATTACAATGACAAAATTCATATAACCACTTGCGGTTTTTTCAAATCTCACATTATCACATTGTTTAAAGTTAAACACATAAACCCTTGTAGTGGGTAGGCTAAATGAAACTATTAACTTTACATCCAAAAGACCCCTAATTCCTAATTTGTGATTTACTTTGAACTTTTTATGAACACGGGTACTATATGAAAAACCTTTGTACATTAATTTCAAAGTAAAACACAAAGAGAATGGGTCTTTGATGAAAAAATTAACAGTTTCACTAAACTTCACAACTATAGGTTTTGCGACTGTTGTTGGACAAAAGATGGTCATATAGAATTTTGTCAAAACTTCAGGTGGTGATCTGAGTTTTTCCGAAATTAGAAATATGATCAATATATTATAGATGAACATATGATTAAATAGTTTGCATAACTAAAATATTATGATTTTATATTAGGGTTTACTTGGTGAAGCAGACAGTAATTCATTCAATATCCCTATGTATTTTCCCAGCAAGGATGAACTAAAGGCAATTATTGTGATGGATGGTTCCTTTAACCTTGACAGCCTAGAATCCTTTGAAATTAATTGGGACGTTCGCAAGGATATTGATGACAGACAATTGGGCGTTAATAAGGACAGCAGTGGCATGTTCTTGGCCAAAACAGTTAGAGCCAGTACAGAACCATTACTGGTTAGTCATTTTGGAAACTCTTTCATTGATAACATATTTGAGAGCTATGCAAGGCATGCGGATGAGCATCTCTCCAGGGAGAAACCAAAGTTCTTCAATATTGTGATTTCCTTGATAAAGAAGTGATTTTGTAGGAGTCTAAACCAAGTTTCAGATTGTTTATTTTATTAATGTTATGTGCGCACTATTTATTTGGGCATGTTTAGTATTGGACCATATTATAAAATGTTCGTATTAGCAGTCATATTCTCTGTTTTGGGATAAATTTTAGTACCTGAATTTGTAAGATTATAATGAACTCATATAAAGTTGTTATTGCATGTTTGCGATGATTCTTAATCATTGTTATGACCAAAGCTAATAAGAAAACCAAGTTAGGGTCTATTTTTAAAAATTAAAGTAAGTTTTGATAGGTCAAAATTGGTTAGATGATTAAACAAAGTGATGTGATAATAAAAGTACTAACCTTAGGCAACTAAAATAGACATTCCTAGACTGTCCAAGTAGTCAAAACTGAAAGAAATTTAAGAAGTGTCAAAATCAGTTTTGGGGAAAAAGTGTTAAACTGTCCAATTTGAGCCTCAGTTAAAGTAGACCTAACTAATATGAATGAGGGACCTAAACCCTTATTAAAATACATTGGTATGTGGTGTGACGCCCCCAAAATAGGTATACATCACCCATTCTCGAGTCACCAAATACATATTGCATCAATTTAAATACAAACTTCTTTTTATACAATACGACCAAAGTTGCAGAAGTGAGAGAGTTTTTTACACGTAATATTGTCTTCTAGACAATATTCAAACTCAAATGGAGTCCTTATTATATTTATTATCACACTATTTCATAAAATAGTGAGGACTAATATAGCTACCATCTCGGACCATCACTACGTTCCCCGACTAGTCCTGCCACGCTCTCATTTCCGAAGAGAACAATGAAAGCAAAAGAGTGAGCTCAACTAGCTCAGTAAGAAATATTATGACTAAGATAATGCAGAATAAATTATCGTTAGCCTTCAACAGTGTTAAACTGATAATAAACAATAAGTTTAACTGCAGCAGAACAAGCAATCCATTAGAAGAGTCAAGTTGAGCATGATATCTACTATCTTTTATGATTTAAAAAGTTTATCATCAACTTTATCGATGAGACTTAGCTCAATAAATAATCCACATCATCGAATTATATCCATGCACCACGGCCAAGGATATTCATTAGTATCACGTCCATGAATTATCCACGACCACGGGCCAAGGATATTCGTAATCACCATCGGTCATGATCATGCCAACAATCCGCCCATCAATGCACTATGGGCCAATGAGGACTTTTTATCACATCATTTGTAACATTACGGTCATGATTATACCGAATGATCCTCGATCATAATCATATCAATCAACAAATTCATCTATACACTACTACAAAGATGACTTTCATCACAATATAAGCAATGAGGATGATGACAATGATATAAGAATTCAATTAAAAGAAAGCAAAGGATAAATTTTAAAGATTTATAATTTAATTTATCCGTAATTCAATAATATCCAAATCACAAGATGATACTACTTTCAGGAGTAAAATTCAAGAATAATATTGTATCAAAATGATTTTGACCTAAAAGAAATTATTTTTTTGTCATTAATAGTACGTGAACAAATTGAAAAGATTTTCGAGTGAAAGACCAAGTGAATAGTACTCGTGAATAAGATTTTCGAGTGAATAAGTACCAAGTGAATGTAATAGAATAGTATTTTGTGAATAGTACTTTGTGAATAGTATCCGTGAATAAGACAGTATAAATAAATAGTAGCCATGAATAGTACCGGCATGAAAAGCTTAAAATTTAACAAGAATGTGCAAAAATATTCTTGTGAAACGATACTAGATGTAAGCAAGAAATTTCAAGGATATTCTACTAATTTCACTTGAGTATATAAGAAATACTTTAACAAAATGAGCGATAATCAGAATTAGACTTAAATAATATTACTTTACTACTACGTAGTATGGAATAAAATATTATTTCATACTTAATATCGAACAAAAAATAATATCCCTTACCTTAAGAAGATCGGATACTAAAATAGTGAAGTAAATAGAATACTCTTCTTCTTTCTCTATAATCGCTCTTGTGAGTCTTAGTGAATTGGTGAGAATGAAAGAAGAATGAGCTTCTATTTATAGGAAAACATAGTTTCGATAATTGCACGATTAGGGGCTCGGATTATTATAGTATAGTACCTTCATCTATACCTCCATTTTTAATTTAGTCCTTCAAGTATTATCAATCTTGCACCACCTCCCCTAATAGTACATGCATGTGAATCAATAGTTTCATACATGTAAGCCAACAGTAATTTGCATGTGAACTAATAGCAATTAATTGCTCATTTATCCGATTAATTGTCCGTTTGGTCAATTTAACATCAAGAAATCAATTATTATCAAAATAAATGTTGATTTCCACTAACACAAATAATCTCATCATAATGGAAATATTTAATCAACATGAACTTATTCATCATTAATATTATAACTCACAATATTTAACAACCAGATCATTCCCAAGAAAGAGGGGGCTTTCCGATAAGGATTTCTCCCTATTGACGCACAATTAGGTGACCAAACCTCTTTCCTCGACAGAACTTTCTAGATATTGTCAATAATACAAATAATAATATGAATAACTTTGTCGTCTCAATTAGTTATTTAATAATATAAAATTTTATGCAGATGATACTACGATAATAATTGAATCAATAATAACGAGAGATATTATGCAAAGAATTATTTGAAAGCAATAATTGAGTATAACCGAGTGATCACTTCTCACGTAAGCATCAAAAATCAATATTGTGTGCTACTATGCAACCACGCCAGACATCAGACTTCTACCACCGGGTATTTCAACAAATTTAACGGTAAAACTTTCGCCGTTATTTTATAAAAGATATTTCGTGCTTTTCTAACTACGACAATACTTCCGCTAGGGTCCACCAATGATCAGGTCATCGCATTTAATATTCCCCGTTAAAACGAATATTCCCTGACCAATCGAATATTTTATAACAACTTGGTTACTTTGCAAAATTTATAAATATTAGCCACAACTATAACATTATATCAAATCCACACCATAATATTCAAAAACATATTTCGAAAAAAATTAATCTTTATTCATAAAACTTGGGGTCTTAATGTGGTCTAGAATTAAGGTCAGATGATATAGCCAAAAGTTTAACCAAGAAATTCCAACAAATCATCAAAGTAGGCAGTAAACTCAATTCTACAATAGTTGGGTAGTAGAGTGAACTCCGAAAATCGTAGAGTCAAAATAATAGAGTGAAAATCGTAGAGTGAAAATCGTAGAGTGAACTCTGAAAATCGTAGAGTGAAAATAGTAGAGTGCAGATAGTAGAGTGAAAATGGGTAAACACCCTAGTTTGTGCCCAGTTTTGGTTACTTTCATAACTGAATTTAAGAAACCAAACTCATAAAAAAAATATTATGATATATGATCTAAATGCTTGCACAAATAAAAGATCAAATGGCTAACCCATAAAATCCAAAAGCATCGTCAAATTGGGCTAAAATTTACTTTTGTTGCAGAAGGTGGTAGTAGAGTGGAAATGTAAAATACCCATTTTGAGGCACTATCTTTAGAAGCCTTAAGAGGTTGTTTTAGTTGACTCACTATGGAATTAAATATTATAATGTGTGGTCTAAAAGCTTGTTTCAAACATAGAAGTCAAAAGCTCATTATAAAGATTCATAAAATCCCCAAAGTACCCTAGAAAATCATATTTTCTATTTTTGAACTATGATGGAATAATGAGATTTGATTCCTAGAAATGTCACAACATTACGTAAGATGATATTTGAAGTGTATAATGACCAATGATTTGTATTATGTTGTGGTTGGACCAAAATGAGTATATTTGAGAATGTATAAGAAATAAGTATGCAATATATACCATGTGTGTATGATCACGAAGTGATGAACGAAAGCTATATGCCTAATCTAAGTCTAAGGAACTTAGATGAGTAATGTTTAGCCAAATATGGTATGTTGTAGTGGTGTGATACGCACACAGTAAACTACAAGTGTGATAAGCTAGCACATGTAGCGATAAAAAGGGAAATAAAGCTGAGTTTTATAAATAACGAAGTTAAATTAAAAGTGGTACAAGGACAATATAAGTTAAGTAGGTTATTAAAGTAAGGTTAACCATGAGTTCAAGTATTAATTGTGTTTATTATCAATCTCACATACCGAGTAGGTCATGCAGAGGAACACGACAGGTTAGCGTAATAGTAAAACGTTGATACATGCAAGTTTTTCAGAACTTGTTTTTATATGTGAACTTGTTAATTATAATGTGTACATAGTCCCCGATTATATGTACCCTAGTGAATAAATGAGATGTGCATTATGTGTTATACTATGATATAAATCTATTGAATCAAGTTAATGATCGATGTGGATTGAAAGTTATGGAAACTTACTATATTCATGATATGAGGTATACGATAAGCACGGTAAGGTATAATTGCTAAGTATGAGCATTATGATGCCTAAATAAATGCAATGTATGAAAAATATGAATTGTGAATAAATTGAGAAGTATGAATAATTTAAGTTGTGTTTAAAATATGAACTATGCGTTATATGATAACTGTTAAACTTATTAGGCAACGTAGTTGCTCACCCTTGCTATAAATAATTGTTTTCAACTAAACCAAAACGGATCAAAGGATTCGGATGTATAAAAGAAAAAGGAAGAAGTACTTATCAAGTTGTTTTATAGCTCTAGCTATGCTAGATAGCGCTCAAATGACATATTATAATTTCATAGTCAAATAACATTGTATGTAAGAATAGTTAAGTCTAGTTGTGAGTTCATGGATACTTAAAATCAATATATCCAAGTAAAAATATTATTTATAACTTGAAATGTATAATTTAAATCAATATGATTTAAAAGTATAACACCAAGTCGTAAAGGGTTGCTAATTTCGGATATAGAAGGAATTAATGTATTAATTGGTATCAAAGTGAGGTTGTATTCATTATTTTATGAATAAAGGTTATAAATATTCAGATGAAGGTTGCATAGTAATGCACAAAGTTCGAGGTTCAAGGGACCCGAATTTGGGGCGCTATGTTAAGATCAGACTCAGAGGTTATAAACCTTAGGTAAGTAGGTTTAGGCTATAAATCGTAGAGAGAAGAAAGATGAAAACAATGAGTAATAAACTTGAATAAAAGTTTAAGTAATAAGAAATGAATTAAAAACTTCATAAAGAAGTTAATATATATATATATATATATATATGTGTGTGTGGAAAGTGTGAATTTGGAAAATTCATAAAAGGAAAAGTTGAAATATAAACAAGAGAAGATTCAAAGAAGAATCTCAAGCGTTATAAAAAAAATGAGAATCGTGGAGTTACCTAACTCAATAATAAAGATAAAGAGAAATGATAAATAGACAATGTCTATAAGATAAAAGTGTAAATGAAATCGCATCAGAATATAATTGAAGAGAAAAGTGAGAAGATCGTAGGGCGCATCATTTCGTAAAGATGGTCGTAATATAAAATAAGATCACGATGTGACTGTAATGAGTTATGAAGTAACGAATGGAAAGTTATAGCTTGATGTTATAAAAAGAATGTACTATGAGATAAAGACGAGGAAAGAGTTGAAAGTGATGAGATAAAGATTAAAGATATTTCAGAATGAGCAAAAGAAAATTAGCATTTTGTGGGATTTCAAATCAAGAGTCATGTGATAGCCGAAAGTTATACAAACCTTGAATGGGGTGGGTTTTTGTGCTTGGTTTAACGACCATTTAGTCTATTACATTTATAATCATTGGAATATTGGTATCACGCTATCGATATACGTATGGTGAGAAGGTAATTTTTTCTCATATTTATATATGATAATAGAGAATATTAAGTTTAGGTGCGTAGTTCCTAAAACTCATGCTTATGGTAAGTTTGTGACTCATGATCATATGGTATATTTTGAGCCCTTGCGTATTTATGGGCGCCCTCGATCTGTTCTTCGACTACGATCGCTAGGACAAGTTTCTAAACTCATATTATTGTGGAAAGTTCCTAAACATATAATGTGGTAAGTTTGATGAACTATACTAGGGTATAGGAATGTTGTAGTCTGGGAACTAATTATTTTTAGTGTATTATGCATTAAGAGTGTTAGAAATAGATAGAATCATTAAATAGTGATATAATGGAGAAAGTTAAAGTCGATAAAGGAAAATGGATATTCCAAATCTTCTAGATATGCTAGACTTTGAAATTTATCGACATCATGTTGTTAGATACATTTAAAAAAATTGGATCGTATTATTGAACTAATAAGTTTTAGAAGTTCTATTATTCATATGTCTAAGCTTAATTGTTTCAATTTAGACAAAGATGATTTGAAAAATATCAAAACGTATTTTTTTATATAGTCATCAATACATCATTAAACCTAGTGTAGATATGATATATGATGGAGTCATTAATGTAGTTTAACCTAAGTGTGGATGTGAATATAGAATCGCCAACCCACTATGGAATGTCAGTAGTATGACAAAGTCATAAAATGATGGAATCCTCAACGCATCGTCAAAATCTGCATTTATGATTTGACTTCATAAAATGATTTTTTTAAACTATGAAATAAGATGCCAATTGAAAGTCAAGCTAAAATATTTCGATTGATATCTGAACTGTTGATATATGTCTAAAATATTTGTTTCGGCTAGACGATTATTGAAAGATATTTATGATATTCAAGCCTTCCTTGAGAATTTATGCCAAACCAGATTATTCTGGTGTGGAATTTTGTATTAAGTCTGAGGTGAACAACCCTAAAAAGGGGACATGTTATCAGAAACTATAAGTTTCAAACAACGCTTATGCGTTAAAATATTATGCACAACGTAAGGGTACGATAGGTTGATCCCCTAAAGTATAAATATAGGTAGTTTACTGTCTTCGTGATTGTAAACAGGCCTAACAGAGAATGTTTACATTCTTAGTGATTGTTAAACTTCTATGGGTAGGTTTTTAATAGAATTCCCATTAAACCAAGTAAAGAGTTCATGGTCTTTATGACCCCTCAACAAAATATGAAAAGTTTTTAAATGAATGTTTTACTTCCTAGTTATTCATACCGCTTCACAATTATTGAAAAATTGTTGAAGACTCTTTAAAGATATTCCAATACTCCGAAGTTGAATGATAAAAGGTATGAGCTTCTTAGAGGAACATGAGAATGTAAAGTTTAGTATGACAACCTACTTATGATGAGTAAAATATGTTTTATATCGATGTTGTTTTAATAATCACATTATACATACGCTTTTTTTTTTATTATCGGCTAATAATTATATTATCCTAATAATATTATTAGATAATATTATTGGCAATGTCTAGAAAGTTCGCCTAAGGAGAGGTTTGGTCACCTAATCATGCCGCCACCAAGAAGCGAGAAATCTTTATCGGAAAGCCCCTCTTCCTTGAACCTTCGTCACAATATTGTCAAGGATTCTCAGAATATTATTTCAGAATAATTAATTATTGATCTCATATGATGAGGAAAATATTGATTTTATGTGAATATGTATGGAGAAAATTTTTAATGTGACAATTGTTGAAAATTAATATTTTATCTTTTTTCGATAAAATAATTCATTTAAATATATTATTTTAATAATATATTAATCTGTGATATTTTTATAATGAATGTGGGATATATGAGTATACGAGGAGGAAGAGTATTTTTGTGGCATTAAATATTTAATACATGTTTCGTGTGTCGGGTGGACCCATTTCTTGATCGAAAATTGATATAGACTGAAATCGATCGCCAGGATTTCTGGCCAATTTCGCTTGAATTTGGAAAAACTTTCTTCGCGAAAAGTTGTAGAGAATTGAATTTCCTATAAAAAACACGTAAGATTCAAATTTTCGGATAAAAGGGCTATTTATTTGAATTATTGAAGTTCAAGTCTCAAATAATTGATTTTGGGAGTTTAAATTATTTTTGTTAGAAAAACGCGTTTTTGTATTTTTTTTGGACATCACATGTGTGTATCGGTGTTTTTACCAAAAGCAGGGCTAAGGAAAATTTGTATAATTATATTAATATTATATTAAATTTTTCGCTTGTGTTCTAAGCATTTTCCTATAAATAGGTGCTTAGGTTAGAATCGAAAATCACACCGTAAACCCAAGTTTTTCTCTCTATATTATCGAGCTGTATTCTTGTGGGTATTTTGAGTATACTTTTGAGTATCATAGATTCAGGTGTAAGTTCTTCAAAGACTATACCCTTAAGATTCCAAATGAAGTACTAATCTTTCGAGATAAGGGATGTTATTTTCTTCTCAAATGATATTATTTCTTCAATATCATTATGTCGAAATATCATTGAACTTTTATCAAATTTGGAACTTTTTTCATGCTCGGGTTATTTATTCATGAGTTACTATTCACGAGTTACTATTTATGAGTTACTATTCACGAAAGTTACTATTCACGAGTACTATTCATAAAGCGTGAAGATATTTTTTGGGAAATTTCTATTTTCGTGTTTGAGTTATTTATTCACGATGGGAGTATGACTATTCACGATACTAAGACTATTCACCAAAATGAAATTTCTTCTTCTTTTTTATCCAAAATATCTATTCGATACTAGCTTTGATTGTATCTATGTTTTGACTCATTCTTGAATTTTTTACACCACTATGATTATTTTTGAGGTATTTTTGGACAATGGATAAAACAAAGTACTAATCCTTAATCCTCGCTATTTCTTGTTTCACCGGATTCGCTTTTTTAAAATATTTTTCATCATCTTCACTTTTAAATGATGATATTATGGAATATTGGCCCGTAGTAAAAGATGAATGATTTCAAGCAATATTTTTGGCCCGTAATGCAAAAGCATTAATGTGTTTAGATGAATATGGTGACTAACTCGATGAATATTCGGCTCAGCCCAGAGCAGTAAAGATGAATATTTCATTCCTGTGATATATATCGATTGATGTTACAGGATAAAAGATAGATACGAACTTTAAATTCATACATAAGATAGTAGTTGCATTCTCTACTTAACTCTTCTAATTTAATTATTATTTCCGCCGTAATATTGATTTAAAATTTGTTGCTCATCAGATTCTATTAGATTTCTCCTCGTTGAAGACTAACGATAATTTGTCAGATATTATCTTAGTCATAATATCTTTATCGGGCTAGTCGAGCTCGCCACCCCTTTCCTTTTTGTTCCATTTTTCTTCTCGTCAGGAGGCGCAGTAATATAGCCAGTATTTAGCCTGGGAAAATGGAATGAAGGTTTTAGAGAGAGCTGTTTAGTAGTCCTCACCATTTTTTGTAAAATAATGTATCAATAAATGTGATGAGGATTTATTTGAGTATAGATATTGTCAGAAGATAATATTTGTATTTAAACTCACGCTTTTATCATTGTGAATAATAAAGTTGTAGTTGCTTTCGCATCACGTACGACAACTCGTAATGGGTGATGTATACCTATTTTGGGGCGCTACAATTGGTATCGTGAGTTTAGGACATGATCTCCAAGTGGAGATCTGGGGAATACAATCAGAGGGGAGATCTAAAATCCTTCGCTAAAGGTGTCCTACCTAAGCTTATTTTTTTTAATCGGGTCAAGATATATGGATATTATGTGATATATCGATTTCTTTAATTAACCCTTGTTTTATGACAAGATTTTGAGAAATGTTCGATCGAGAATATTAACAATGGAAATGAGACCGCGGAGACGCCTCAGCATCACCAACCAGGAGAACGCAGCAACAGTCGACAATGTTCCTCCCGCAACAACACCAATCGAAAGCGTAT